>LPNX010014471.1:352911-366893 GCA_001517045.1 Pseudotsuga menziesii
ACATCATGTATAATTCAAATACTATGGGGTCAAAACCAGGGGTATTACATTCCCCTCCCCCTTACAATAGCACTGTTCTCGGTGCTTCACAAAATTAAAGAAAACGCTACACTAGCACCGCCCTCAGTGTTCTACAAAATTGAACAAAAATGGATGTGCCAATCGCATGGCACCCTCCAGCTCCCATGTAACCTCATCAGGACCGTGGTGCTTCTTTTGCACCTTTTCTATCCAATGGCATGATCTGGGACTATTTCTAGGTCTTAGAGAATCCTTCTCCTTAGCTTGGAACATTTCCAATGTCTTTGGCAACCAGCAATACCTATGCTCAAGCCCCAAGCAATGAGTCAAATCTCATGTCAGTTTCATTTTCATTGGACTCATTCCTTAACAAGATTTTTCAAAACCATAGATGAATCAAATACACCTGTATATTGACATAAAATCAACAAGAAATTGCCAAGTAAACCAAATACTTATCTGCATAAGTATCTTCTTTTGGCTCTACAGGTATCCGGCTTGTATTTTCACAAATATGCCCCCCACAATACCTTCCCCACCCAACACAAGGATGGTACCTCTTCTCTGTTATACAGTCCCTCCAGCGTACCCACCCTTCCTATGCTCTTCTATGGTGTGCATTAAAAGGTATCCAAGTTTCTGCAAGCCTCAGATCACCTGTGAAAACATCCCTCAGCTGAGATATGGCATCTCTGCTCCAAAGCCTAACACTTCCTATGTTATAGATGATTTTAGCACACCTAGTGGATCACAAGTGATTTCAGAACTGGCATATAGGTTAGGGTTTCACATCCACTTGCATTTTGCATGGCCTTATGATTGTTTCATCTTAACCTTAGGTACAAACCCATTCCATAGTGTCACAGAATTACCTTCATGTTGCTGTTAGAAGTGACATTGTGTGAATGGTAGATATTTCCTATACATGGGTGCCCTAGATTGACCCTATTTTGCATTTGGTGCCCATGTCGATATTTCTCCTTTCGGTTGTGGGAGTCCCTTTTCAGTCCTGCCATGTCCTTGAGCAAGAGCTTCATACTCCTCTTGAACTTTATGCTGGCCATTTCACCGGGACTCCCTTGTATATATCAAGTTGAAATTGCATTTCATGAGTTTTGCTTGCCTTATTGAGCTTTACGCTGGCTCCCTGATTCATATTTATAATCCATGTAGCCCGAGCTTGTCTCATGTATAGTGAAGCATAGCCTTTTACGTATCCTTTGTAGCTTGATCACCCCTTTATGGGGAGGAGACCTTCCTCGAGTGTCGTTATCCTGCACATACTTCCTTGCATTGAGCATAGGCATATTCCACTGCTTGGAGCTAGTTTGTTTACCCCTGACACTCGTCTCCTCCTAGTTATGTACTATAAATCACTTTTATTCTTTTTCAAGCTTTTCAAAATACGTGAAAACGTCCAAAAAAATAAAAAAACATAAAAATCCAGACAGGAAAAAATGTTATCTTTGGCAGCAGTCAAGTTGTGTCACCTTCGAACAAAGCACTGTATATCACATCCGTTGGTTGGGTTATTAGTTTGAATTTAGGAGTTGTACTCGTTACTCTGAGTTTATCTCCATCGACTAGTTAAGCTTTTAGTCCCCATGGAGCCTTTGTTGATGCCTCTCGTGTCACAGAGATGTCCCAGTTTGCATATCAAGTCAATGCTTCCTACCTTGAGTCACCATTCACCTTATTATCTTGTTCGAAGGAAGTTGAAGCCTGATTCGGCCATTCCTTAGTTATCTTGACTTTGCATGTCGACCATTCCCGGTATTGTTACTAGTTCGTGCACATCTTGTTCAAGTTCTTCCACATTGTACAACATTGCTGAGTACTTCGTGTTGGTTTATGGGGGATGCCTTAATTCCCTCCTTCCAACGGATTCCATTCCACTGAATTCAGATCATTTATTATGGAATAGGAGTCTAGAGTCATTTGAGTGCCTTGAGACTTACAGTGATCAGTGGTAGGTTCTCTTTCCATCGAAAGTTTTGGGAATACATCAATGTCCCCTTATTGATGGATTCTTTAAAGTGTTCGACCTCAACACATCTATTCACACTTGTTAGATTGCACTTTGTACCTTGATTCCCATTTTCATTATTGGTGGGTTATCTCACGTCTGTTAACGGTATACATCAATGACCGGTAATCAGACAATGGACTACTATGTTCGACCTCGAAATATCTATTCACATAGTAGGACATGTACTCGTAGTGGTCTGCATAGAATACTTTCCAACTTGGTGGCATTCTATATATGATACCTCCTTGTTCGTGCCAGTATACATGAGATGTCAGCTCTCGTGATTTGATTCCTATGTATATCAGATATCTTCATCTTCTATGGAGATCTTGATTGTATATTGTACGTGGCGATGACCACACATGACACTTTGTATATCATGCCTATTCATGGGCATTGTACTCTTATGTATCCGGGATTGCTATATTTATTTGTAGTCACATGCAAAGATTGATCATTGTACTATACTGATGAGTGGCTGGCTCTTCCACCTGGGTTTTCATTACTCCACTTCTGGGATGGATTATATAATGTATTTTGGCCATCATGTTACACCTCTGAACTCACACATTAGGGGGCATCTGTTATAGCTAATTTTACCATACCTGGTGGATCACATATTGATGTCCTTCCTTGTCCCTCTGCAGACTCTTTGAACTCCATGGACTTATATTATACTTTGATGTTCCAATATTATCACCTGTTTATACCTATACGCGTCTTTTAAAGCAATACTCACGTGTATACGCAGCTTTTGACCTCAAACCCGCGTACATCGAGATGTGTGCATAAATATAAATATTTTTGGAGTTTTCCTCATATGAGTTCGAATAACTTGACTCTTGGCCTTCCAAATGCCTTGAGAATGCTCGGATTCGACCCTCCATTACCTCTTTGGAGAGCTATATAATGAGCCTCTTGGATACATTTAAAAAGGGAAATTTGAAGAGTAATGAAACTATAGTCCATTGTTGCCTTAGTTTTGCTTATACTTGAGTATGCATCCCTTTGTCCCTTTGTCCCTTTGGAGCACATAGTGTTCTTCCCAAGCTTGACTTTGCTTTGTGAGCTTGCTATCGAGAGATGGAGGATTGAAGTGGTGGAGGCCCGGGTGGAGGAATCGGTTTCTTCGGTTTGCATAAGTGCCGACAGAGGTTGTCACTATTGTATCTCTGATTTATTAATAGACATATATTTTCCTATCCAATACATGTGCATTTTGAATATGAATATTGAATCCATGGATGTATTTACTTGCTTATACATGATTGAATATATATGCTAGAGTAGATCTAACACATTATTATATAGCATGCTTGTCTTGTTTGTTGTTGTTGAGAGAAAATTGGTAATGCAAGCGTGTTTGGAAAATCTCAACGGGGATCTACTTCAACCATCCAGAACAAGGTACGATTCTATATCCCTTAGTCTTAGATGTTTTGTTGCTCTTGCATATTAGGAAAGATTGATTTCTAGTGTCATACTGTCTGTTGTGGTACCCCCAAGCCATAGGAATTTTCTCTCCGTAACAAAAACATCCCTCGACCGAGATATGGCAGCTCTGCTCCAGAGCCTAACACTTCCTCTAGGTGCTCACCAAGCTGTGGTGCTTCCTTTTTGAACACCACAATGAATCAATTTACATGTCAGATTCATTCCTATAGGATGCAATCTATAATAAGATTTTCAAACCATGCCTGCATCATATGCACGTGTGTAATTGCAGAAAATCAATAAGGGTTTTCCAAGTAATCAAATACTTATCTTTATAGCATTTCTCAACTGAGATCTGGTAGCCCCACTTCAGAGCCTAACACCTTTCTGGGTGCTTCAATGGCAGCTCTGCTCAAGGGCCTAGCACCTCCTCTAGTTCTCACCAAGCTCAAGTGCTTCCTTTCCGGAAAGCCAAATATCTATAAACAATCATCATGTTGATCATTTGGGATATGTGCATATGCATAAACATCAAGGGGAGAATGCAATTTTTCCTACATGTAAGGAAAAATTAATCAAATCTATCGTGGAAGATTCATTAAAGCATCAAAATCATCATCAAATCATACACTATATTTGATCATTCTCTCTTTGCCAAGAGAAGGATTGGGATCCATATTGTTTAAAAAAACTAGAATATCTCCCTTTTATACCATCAATTGTTAATGGTGAATGTAAGCTAATGAATTAATATATTTCCAAGCCCATCTTACTGCCATGAATATAAATGATCTCCATAGAACTATTCTCAAATTAGCAGAAAAAGCAAGCAGAGACAAAGATGATATCACAAAGATGTTTGAAAAATGTAGTTACTAAGATAGATGCTTTATTGAATGTACCAAAATAGGTCTTTCTCAAAATAAATGATAGTAAAAATTAGTAAGAAGTCCTTGTAGGAACCCAATTGCTTTTGAGAAACTCATAGAAGTCATGCAAACATATGTAATAAGCACAAAGAATCATAGAAGAAATAAATATTTAGATGTAAAGGAAATCAAAGATTCCACACCTACATGGAACTATGGTTTAATTGAAGACTTCCTGTAAGAAATTGATGAGGATGTTCAATTGATGAAAGGTTGGCTACTTGCTTTAAGGACATGAAATGATAAATACAAGTACTTATAGGCTATGACTATTAAGTCAAAACCCAAATTTGATACCCCTATGCAAGATGATAGAACACTTAATTCATCTGGAGCAATGAGTGCAAGTATATCTTCATTAGGAATAAATGGAATCAATGTAATTATAACACATATGCTTGGGCATCCTGTTAATCATTTTTCTTAACAATATCCCAGTGAAATAAAATATCCAATCCAGTTGTTGAGAAATTGGTTGACTGCAAAAAAGGTACCAGATGTGAAACTCATACGAAACTACATGGCTAGCTTAGTAGTGTATGGTTTTATAGGACTAGCATGGGAATTGTGGAAGCATATTCCACAAAATACCAAGAATGATTTGCTTAGTTCTCCTAATGAAGATAACGATACATTGCAAGACTTAAGGATGCAATTTTATGGATTAGATGTTGGGATTGATGTTGAACACAAAAAATATTTGTTTATGAACCACAAATTGGGAAATCTTGCTCTGCAAAAAGAATATTTTTGTTACATGAAAAATGATTTAATTCATGCAAGAAAAATGAATGATCTTGGATACATCAAATACTATGTCCTAAGTTTTCCAAGGGCTCTACCAAATGTAATAGAGAAATATTTCAAAGATAAGAAAATCTCACTTCAAGGAATGACATATGAATGATAGACATATTAAACAAGTCATCCAGGAGCATTATCTTGAAAAGTGATTTAGTAAATATTTTAAAAGGTTTGAACAAATGTTCACTCCATCTCTATGTGGAGATGTGGGTGAAATGCCTAAATGGGGATATGGTTCTCATAAAAGAGCACATGAGTTGGTCACATAATCTTGTCATGGTTGTAAGAAGAAAAAATATTATAGATTCAAATCAAGATGAGCCCCACATAAGTTGAGATATTCCAAGCCATATTTTAAGAAGAAATTTCCAAGTACAATTCTTCCAAGAAAATTCCGCACTTAAAGAAGAGATATTCTCCTTTAAAGGGAGTTATTTGCTACAATTATATAAAACCTAATAATAGGCAAATGAGTGCCCTTAGAAGACAAAAAAACCTTGAGTTGCTGCACATTTTATCAAATAACTTGAAGCAAAGTGGTGGGATTTATGTTTTTGCTCTTCTTGAAAGGAACAAAGTAGTGAGATTTGCTATCTTAATCTTAATGAATTTCTTTATGATGATGAAGAATGGATTGATTCCGTTGTGAATTTTGTGATTATCATCCTCCTAAACCACCAAAAATGGAGATTGATAACCATCCTCAAATTTTTTTTTTTGACATGTTTTCAACATATTCAATCACTAATCACTAATCCTAAAGATAGGATAAAAACATTACTACATGCTAGAAGAGACACCAATATGGCTTGAAAAGAAGATCTCCTAATTTTTTTTTCAATAAGTGAATAATGACAGAGTTCTAATTAAAGTCATGAATCAAGCAACCCATTATTAAAGAGACAAACTTTAATTTTAATTATTTGAAATACCAATAAATCAAATTTAAAATATCAAAATAATGAATGTTTTTTCATTCTTAAAAACTAAAATTAACAATAATTTCTATCAAATTTAAAATCTCAAAATAATGAGTGATCTCCATCTTAAAAACTAATAATAATAATAATAATATAAAGTATTTGCATTTTGACTTATTGATTATGTTCAAATTCACATAATATAATTGCTAGTTATTAACTTAAGTTCAATACATTTAAGTTGGAGTCATTTTGGTGGTTGTTCTTAGTTAAAAAAACAACCTCCTTTGAATTTTTGAAGAAAAACAATAAAATGGTTGGGTTCAAGACTTTGAAGGTGGCATGTTCTCTCTTTTGTGTGGACAAGAGAATTATTATATTAGTGTTAAGGTCAATTCAATGTAAATCAATAATGCTAGGTCAATTCAATACAAATTAATGAAGAAGAGGCATATTTCTTAATAAAAAATAGTATGGACATCTTTCATACAATACAAGACATGATACTTATCCATCCAATTGCGAGAAGTTTCTTTAATTTCAAGTTGTTATCAAACGATTAAAAGCGAAATTACAGTAGAGGGCTTGCATGATGGAAAGCACCAACCCCTTTTCATAAAGCCATGGGACTACAAAAAATCTTCTAGAGATCTCGATATTGACCTCACCTTGGAGTATTGCGGAAACCCCTTGGTTTATAAAGCCCTCCTCTAGCTTTGAAGTATTATAGTAACTACCAAACACCCCTTGATTCTTGATACTTTCGGTGGGTTTGCCATAAATCAGATACTTCGAAAAGAAAAGTATGGAACACTCATTTGGCTTCGAAAAGATAAATCAGATACTTCGAAAAGAAAAGAAAAGTATGGAACCCACATGGTGTTTGTTGTTAAGTGGAAACATCGCAACACTGTTCAATGTCTAATCAACGCGGAATGCTCGATTGGGTGGTATTTGTGTAATCCACGCGGAATGCCTAATAACATATTCTCTGATGCAGTTGCCTTTCTCTGCTTCAAACTTGGTTTCCATTAATCGATCTGCCTGATCGCGTTTCGTCTGATCCAACTGCCTTTCTATGCTTCAAACTTGGTTTCCATTAATCGATACACTATCACTTTCTGTTCATCCCAAATCCAATGGCACAACCAGCTACATCCACCCAGCTTTATACGTTTCCTCCTGCTGCTGCTGATGCTTCTTCCTGCTCTGCGTCGAGTACTTCTTATGGCCCCTTTGATGTGTTTATCAACCATCGGGGGCCTGATGTCAAAAACACCTTTGCTGGCCATCTCCACCGTAGACTTAATTCCATGGGATTGAGAGCCTTTATTGACAGGTCTGATTTGCAGACTGGACACAAGTTTCCTTGTCAAATAAAAGATGCTATTGAAGTCGCGTCTGTGCATATCGCGATTTTCTCTGAAGGCTATGCGAAATCGGGGTGGTGCCTACAAGAGCTCGTCCTCATGCTCAACTCGAAGGGTACAATTCTTCCGGTCTTTTACAACGTTAAGCCCTTTGAGCTTCGGCTGACAAAGAAAGAAGGAAAGTATTCTGAAGCCCTGCAGAAGCACGAAGTGGATAAACGATACGAATGGGAAACAATTCAGGGATGGAAAAAGGCTCTTTCTGATGTTGCAGATATAAAAGGCTTCGAGCTAGAAGCGTGTAATCGGTAAGCGTTTGCCACTATCCCAATTGATAAATTCAATTCGTACTAGCTTTTCTTAGTAAAGTTTTGTTAGTATTTTTAATTTGTTGGATTAGTATTTTTAATTTGTTGGATTAGTAAAGTTTTTAATTTGTTGGATTAGTATGGAAAAAGGCTCTTTCTGATGTTGCAGATATAAGCGGCTTCGAGCTAGAAGCGTGTAATCGGTAAGCGTTTGCCACTATCCCAATTGGTAAATTCAATTCGTACTAGCTTTTCTTAGTAAAGTTTTGTTAGTATTTTTAATTTGTTGGATTTGGTAAATTCAATTCAATTCGTACAAACTTTAGGTAGTCTTGTTCTTACTGAGTATTTTACGTCTCTGATTATGAATACTCAGGGACGAGGTGGAACTGTTGGATAAGGTCGTAGAAAGGGTTTTGGAAGTGGTTCCAAAACCACCACTTTATGTTGCCAAGTATAAAATCGGTTTGCACGAAAAACTTGAAGACTTTGAAAGGAAAATCACATCCGAGCTGGAGGAGGAGGAGCGACGAGTGGAGGCCAAGGTTGTAGGGATTGCAGGTTTAGGTGGAATTGGGAAATCGACACTAGCCAGAGAATTTTTTAACAGAAACAGATTAACTTACAGTGTCTCCTCCTTTTTAGCTGATGTTAGGGAAAATGAAGCCAAAAAGTCTATAACTGATTTGCAGATTAAGCTCATTGGGGACTTAAAAGGTATAGATAATTTCAAAATTCAGAGCCGGGAAGAAGGTATTGAGATACTCAAACACTATCTCAAATCTTGTCATGCTTTCATTATGTTAGATGATGTAGATCATCTGGATCAACTGGATGCGTTCTTGCCAATAAAACATGTCCTTCATCCCAAGAGTTTGATTTTGATTACTTCTCGGAACTGGCATGTACTTAGAAGTGCACAAATCAGAGACTCGTCAATTTATCACCTGAAAGGTCTCGATAGACAACAATCTTTAGAGCTTTTCTGCTGCCATGCCTTCTTTCAGCCACATCCAGTGCCACAATTTGAAGACCTTGTAGATGGGTTTGTAAAGGCATGCCACGGATTGCCTCTGTCGTTGCAAGTGTTTGGGGCTCTACTTTGTCAAGAAAATGACAGATCCTACTGGGAAGAGCAATTGAATGAACTTCAAACGCTACCTCCAGAGATAGAAGAGAGCCTCAAAATTAGTTACAATTCACTAAATAAACAGGAAAAACAAATATTTTTGGATATTGCTTGTTTTTGCATAGGAGATGATAAAGATAAGTGGATTAGAATATGGGGCGGGTCACGGTGGAACGGTTCCGTGGGGCTGAGAAATTTAGAGAACAAATGTCTTATTGAAGTGGATGCTGAAAATAAGATGAGAATGCATGATCATTTGAGGGACATGGGAAGAAATATTGCTGACGATCCATCATTGCCGCGCCGTATTTGGGGTAAGACGATGAAAGACGTCTGTGATCTGCTGGAGCAATCATTATCGTATGTAAGTGCTTCCATCATGCTAAACTGTGTATCCGTGTCAACCATTTTCAAATAATTTGCACGCTTATGTTTGTAATTCTTTTTTGTTTTATGTAACAAATAAAACAGAAAATAGAAGTGCGCGGAATTAAAATGCAAGTGCGTGGAGTTACAAATACTTGGAAGGAGGGAAGTTTCAGTGATGACGTCTTCAGAAGAATCAGCAAATTGGAACTTCTTGAAGCTGAAGGCGATTTTGTAGAAGGCATATTGAGTAAGGTGCGGTCTCCAAATCTCAATCTCCTATGGCTCAGATGTCACTGCTCTTCACTGCCTTCCTGGATTCCAATGGGCGATTTAAGAGTTTTAGAAATGCGCTGGAGTAGCTTGAAAAGATTGTGGTAACGTGAATCTCAGGTAGGTAGAGATGTACATGAACGTAATTTGTAATTTGCACACGAGAATCATCATCATATGTTTTATCTTTCTTATCATTGAAACGTGAACTTTGCAGCCACCTCTGCAGTTGCGGGAGTTATATGTTAATGCTTCCCTTTTAGAGTTTCCAAACTCTTTATCGCAGCTGCAGCACCTCGAAAAGTTTGCACTGTTTGGACTTCAATTATCAGCTTTACCGGAAGAGTTTTGTTGTCTGCGATCCTTGCAATATCTAGAGCTATTATTTTGCTACCAATTGCAGAGACTTCCAGATTCCTTTGGGAATTTAACAAATCTCAAGTCAATAAATCTGAAGGAGTGTAGAAGTTTGAAGGTGCTTCCAAATTCCTTGGGGACTTTAACGAATCTCCGAGAGATCACTCTGGGACAGTGTGTAAAATTGAAGACGCTTCCAAATTTCTCGGAGAATTTAATAAATATCCAAATGATAATTCTGGAAGACTGTGAAAGTTTGGAAGTGCTTCCAGATTCCATAGGGAATTTAACTAATCTCCAGAAGATCAATCTGGCTGGCGGCGAAAGTTTGGAGGTGCTTCCAAATGCCCTCGGGACTTTAACGAATCTCCGAGAGATCAATCTCACACGGTGTAAAAAATTAAAGATGCTTCCAAATTTCTCTCAGAATTTAATAAATACCCAAGCGATCATTCTGGCGGGCTGTGAAAGTTTGGAAATGCTTCCAACTTCCATAGGAAATTTAACAAATCTCCGGGAGATCAATCTGGAGGGTCGTAAAAGTTTGAAGATGCTTCCAAATTCCATAGGACATTTAATTAATCTGCAAGAGATCAATATGAAGGACTGTAAAAGTTTGGAGGTGCTTCCAAATTCCATAGGACATTTAACTAATGTCCAGAAGATCAATCTGGATGGCTGTGAAAGTTTGAAAGTGCTTCCAAATTCCATAGGGAATTTAACTAATCTCCAAAAGATCAATCTGGATGACTGTAAAAGTTTGGAAATGCTTCCAGATTCCATAGGGAATTTAACTAATCTCCAGAAGATCAATCTGGCTGGCTGCGAAAGTTTGGAGGTGCTTCCAAATGCCCTCGGGACGTTAACGAATCTCCGAGAGATCAATATGGCGGGCTGTGTAGGTTTGGAAGGGATTCCAAATTCCTTAGAGAATTTAACGAATCTCCAAAGGATCAATCTGGAAGGCTGTAAAAGTTTGAAGGTGCTTCCAAATGCTATTTGGAATTCAAGGAATCTCCAAGAGATCAACTTGGCTAGTTGTATAAGTTTGGAGATGCTTCCAAATTTCCCTGAGAATTTAACAAATCTCAAAAAAATCGATCTGAGGGACTGTAAATGTTTGAAGGTGCTTCCAAATTCCATAGAGAATTTAATAAATCTCCGAGCGATCAATCTGGTGAGCTGTGAACGTTTGAAGGTGCTTCCAAATAGCTTTGGCAATGTAACAAATCTCGAATACATTGATGCATCTTACTCTAATTTCAATTTGTTGACGCCTTCAGATTCGTTGGGGAATCTACTGCAACTGAAGCATCTGCATTTGAGTTATTGTAGCAGCTTGACCATCTCCATCGAAACGCTTGGAAATATCACGACACTTGAATGCTTAGATCTCTGAGGTTGTCTCCAAATGGAAGTTTTGCCTCTCCAGGTGCTACATCAAAGGTTCTTGAAAACGTTGAATTTGTTTAATACAAATATAAAAGAGTTGCCCAGTGTGACTACGGTATGCCTACACAATTTGAAACGGCTGATCCTAGGAAGCCCTTTGTTGAAAGTGCTCCCACCATGGCTAGGTTGCCTAACGAGTTTGAAACTGTTGCTGCTCCATGGATGCCGGAAATTGAAATGTCTGCCCGAATCAATCGGACAGTTGAGTCAGATGAGAGAGTTACAGATCTCCGAATGTGGAATAAAACATTTACCAGCAGCTGCTATGCTGCTGAACAAACCGAAAATTTTAGGAGTACGGGGTTGTCCGTTACGAGAACTACCATTTAAGAGGGTTGAAGGAGACGAAGTATCATCAATGTTAACAGAGTCTTCCCAAGGGAGGGAATTGGATTCTTCCATTCACACAGGGATATTGATGCATCTGGAGGAGCTACATTTGTACCTCACAGAAATATCGGAGGTATCCTTTCCAGAAGGTGTGTGCCCCAACCTTGAGATATTCAAGATCACGTGGTGTAATGATCTTGTGGAGGTTGGAGCATTGCCAACGAGTCTATACCAGCTGGATTTGAGGGGTTGTGGTGCATTGAGGAAAATAGGAGGGCTTTGTGGTCTTGCAAAGCTTGAAAAACTAGACCTGAGGGGATGTTGCGCCCTGGAAGTAGAGGAGCTGCCGGGTCCCGAGACTGTGATATCTTTGGACATATTACAGACAATTTTGATATCTTTAAAAACATTATGACGGAATAGACGAGGAAGTGATAGCGATGCAGGATTTGGAGGGTAATTGTTATATTGAATGTAATTATGACAATGAAAACATTTAGAATCCATTTTAGAGATGTACAAAACTTCATTTGCTTTCTATTTACATATTACATTATTTTGCCTGTTATGAGGGCGCTTTGTATTTATATATTTTGTGGAATTTTAAAGAATCGTTAGAAACTTAAAAGCATTTTATTGACTTTTTTACCTATATTTGTATTATTTATCGGGCCAAACATAAAGTTATGCCTTTATTTTATTTTCGATGCAATACTTTGATAAATATTTTATTAAAAAGTATTGAGATAAAAATAACAACAGATAAAACATGTTTATGTTTATTAATGCTAATTTTTCAAGTGTTTATGTTTATTAATGTGAATATTTTTTGAGAAATAATTAGCCTAGATCCAAATACTAGGTTTTATAAGCCTCGAGAGGGATCAAAATCTCTAGAGGTGTAAATCTCTCCTCGAATAGATCCTTGGGTGCAATACCTAACAAGAGTTTTGCACATTGGGAGATTTGATCCCTCTCGATGCTTGATAGAGCCTAAAATTTGGATCTAGGCTTGTTCCAGTCATGGGTGGTGACACAAAACTGGAGTTTGATCAGCATTGAAAGGAACAGGTTAAGTTCAAGGATAATTTTAGGGGCGAATTTTAGCCCAGTGGGCTATTTTTCCATGTTTTTCTCCTTAAAAAGATTCGCCATTTTGCATTTTTTGAAGCCCTGTTTCGCCCAATTTTGATGGGGTAAAACTTTTTCATCGCCAAATTATTATATAAACGATATAAAATCCTTGGAAATTAAAATATTTTTTGAAAAATATCGCCAATCATTTTACAGTTAGTGTTTTAAGAATTGGTAATATTCGCCAACATTTATACACTTTTAAATAAGTAATGGTTCCTTAAAATCATCTTTGGTTAAGTTGAAAACATTGATGCAATTATGAGGATTATGATAATGTAAGTAATAAGTATTAAGGATCGAGGAAATGCTTAAACTGGAAAATAGAGACAATAATTTTCTAAGGATCAAATAAATGAAAATATGATTCATTGTGATCATTCTCAAGCAAACCTAGCCATATTCCTAGAAACTCAAATTTGAATACAAATGCTAGGCATACCAATGAAATAGAATGCACCATTCCAAGCATAGAGATGCACAACTTGGAATTGCCATATTCATAAGAGATCTCCACCCTTTGAAGCATTCTTTTAATGGCTTTTGCCAGGATTTCATATACACCCCTGGAAAATAAAGGTAGCATAAAAATGACAATACCATATTGAAATTTGTTAACACTGCAACCAGAGCAACCCCCCCGATCCCCATGTTGAGATACCTCACTAATAGAAAATTGAGAGGAACATGAACGAAAACATTAATTACACCCTTTGAAGCATTCTTTTAATGGCTTTTGCCAGGATTTCATATACACCCCTGAAAAATAAAGGTAGCATAAAAATGACAATACCATATTGAAATTTGTTAACACTGCAACCAGAGCAACCCCCCCGATCCCCATGTTGAGATACCTCACTAATAGAAAATTGAGAGGAACATGAACGAAAACATTAATTACTGCACACAATGCGTGCGGTAGTGTAATGTTATGAGTTCTCAAAGAAATCCTGAGTGGATGTAGGAAGGCTAGTGTAATCAAATCGGGTAGGGAGAAAACAATGTATGTGCTTGCTAGGTTAACAAGAAGAATGAGAACTGTTCTTTGAAGTGTGAGACCTATAACTGTTCTTCCTTTTTAACATTCTAACATTAAAATTGAATATATATATATATATATATATAT
>LPNX010014471.1:367017-382324 GCA_001517045.1 Pseudotsuga menziesii
CACATGAAAGAAAATGTGAAAATTTGATGTAGAAAATATGTAAATATAATCAACCATTTGTAGAAACCATTTTTCACTAACAAACTTTGGATGGTTGATAATTTCAAAATTTTAAAATCGGTATCACATGTTATAATTTTTTTATATCTTTTGGTAGAAGATATGCTTAATTTAAAATTAATGTTTTAATTTCAATCACTTCCACCTCACTAATTTCGAGTTATCTCTGTCATACAAGATTAGACAAACATTACAAGGTCTCCCTCATATTAATAGCTGGCATAATATAGACAAACATTACAAGATCTCCGTCATACAAGATTCGACAAACGTTACAAGATCTCCCTCATAGGAAGGAAGGAAGGAAATATTTTAATGTCCGCGAGGCTAAGAATAGCCTATGGGATAGACCAACTAGCACGTTGTTTTCTACAATTCAATCCTTTGTCTGTTCAACTTGATGATGAGCACCCCCAATTTTTCCATAGTCCCCTCGTTAAATAAATCATCCCAAGATCTATCCGCCATTGCGCACCTGTCCCTATTGTCCTTAAAGGCTTCATATTAATAACGGACATAATATAGACAAACAAATGTTACAAGATCTCCACAATCGTTACAACATCTCCCTCATACTTGGCAATATTATTTTTGGCCGACATAATACCAGCATAGATCCAAATCCTAGGCTCTATCAAGCGCCGAGAGGGATCAAATCTCTCGAGGTAGTATTGCACTCAAGGAGCTATCAACTTTGGTGTGTCCTATATATAGCCATTGATTTGATTCAAACTAAAAGACACATCTTTTTATTTAAGGTCTACATATAATATTTTTATTATTCATATTTAATATTATTTATGGTGACATATAATATTTTTATTTTATTTTTTATTTTGATAGGAACAACATTACAACATCTCCCCCATACATGGTTTTAAAACCATGTGCAAGGCCCTCCTAAAACCATGGGTTGTTTAGGAGGCCTTGCACATGGTCTTAAAACCATTTGCAAGGCCCTCCTAAACCATGTACAATAAAACCATGGGTTGTTTAGGAGGCCTTACACATGGTTTTAAAACCAATTGGAAGGCCCTCCTAAACCATGTACAATAAAACCATGGGTTGTTTAGGAGGCCTTGCACATGATCTTAAAACCATTTGCAAGGCCCTCCTAAACCGTGTACAATAAAACCATGGGTTGTTTAGGAGGCCTTACACATGGTTTTAAAACCAATTGCAAGGCCCTCCTAAACCATGTACAATAAAACCATGGGTTGTTTAGGAGGCCTTGCACATGGTTTTAAAACCATGTGCAAAGGCAACATTTTTTGTAGTAACAAACTTTACAACATCTCTCCCATACTATTTTTTGCTGACATAATATGTACAAATGTTACAAGATCTCCCTCATGACAAACGCTACAAGAACTCCCTCATACTGGACTGTAGAGCACCTTTGAGCAAAAATATAACTTAGTTAATTAAGATTTTATTAAAAATTGAGATAAAAATAAGACACATAATTAAGGGAAAAGTGAGGACATTTAAGGAGGTTTATTTTTTACATTCACAAGCTTTTTAATTTAGTAATTGAGTGAGGTTTTCCTAAACCATTAACTCAAAGCCTTATTATTCCTATTTTAAAAGCAAAGTAGGACCATTCAATGATTAGTCTACTTTTAGTTATATGGAATTAATTTGAAAAAAAGATAATCATATGGTTAGAAAGTCACGAAAAAAGAGCTAAGTCGGATTTATGAGCTCTTGTTCAACTATGGATGACCTTGTTATGCTTAGGACCATTGTAAAGGAATGCCACAATGATAAAACCAATCTTTTGTGTTGCTTCATTGACAATAGAAAAGCAATTGACACATTCCCAAAATTAACCTTTGGAATATATTAGAAGAGCTTAAATTTCCTTTTGAGTTGAGAGCTACGACAATAAGGTTGTAGAAGAAATTTGTTATCATCAAGTTTAACAACATTGAGGGTTGGTTAGAAGAAATTAATTGTAATATAGGAGTCAACCAAGGTTGTCGCATGTATTGTACCCCCTTTTTGGCATGTACATTGACAAGTTAAAGTGTTGTTTGGAAGAAGTTGGTTGTGTCGACGTGACTCTAACTAGTATAGTTATCATCCTTCTTCTTTATGTTGATGATCATTGTTCTATGGTGAGTAGTCCCTATGATATTGAAAAACAACTAAAAAATCTCAAGGATTTCACTCTAGTATGGGTAAGACTATTAACATTGGCCAAACAAAGGTTAGAATAATCAAATCTTAAAAGATTACAATTTTGTCTATGACAATAACAACTTGGAGGAAGTGACTTCATACAAATATCTTAGAATCTATCTTCCACCGAAAGCTTACTTGGAACTTTAGCATTGAGAAAATGATAAATGGAGGGTGCAAAGCTTATTATGAACATGAAAACAATTGTATATTGGGGGACCTTCAACTTTGGGATAAGAAGAAACTCCTCTTTGAATATCTTATCACTCATGTTATCTTATATGCATTCCAAGAAAAATACCCCATAGTGGAGGCTTTCGTAGAACCTTTAATAAAAAATACCCTTTATTTGTTTATAGTGGAGGTGGATAGCGAAGGTGTGCGCTAGGGGCTTTTGTTGATGTTTTGTCTCCAATGCGCTTATTATCTATCACACATTCAATTGAAATTGAGTTGAAACCTTAGCTCACGGATTCACCCCCCCCCCTCTCAGTGAGCATTGTGTCTAACAAATTGAATTTTTCATTGATGCCAACAAGTGTTGTGCAATGGCCTTTGATTTACTCATAAGGAGACCTTAATATTTTGGGCATTGGAACACTAGGTGGACCAAATGGTCCAAATGAAAGCTATCCTTCTATGGTGGAAAGTGATTAATACTGTGTCAACGGAAAATAGCTTAATGGAGCATTGGGTCTATAAAAAAAAATGAATTGGCTACAGTCATTGTTTACTGGACCCTCTTGTTGCAATTACTCTGGTTTAAATAAAAGGAGGGAGCTGTAAGGTTGTTAAATTCGTTCGTAAGGTACATGACCCGAAGAATACAACTGTTATTTTGAGCCTCAGTATTAGTTTGTATCCCCCAAAAAAGGATGCATGCTTACCTTTTATGAATTTACAGCCAGATGATTGTTGCAGAGTATGACTAATATCTCTAGTTTTGGATATGGTTGATAAATAAATTCGGGCTCAATCCGTGCTCAATCTATCACCAAGAACCTTGTCGTAACTATAGAAAATGTGTTGAAAATGCATGAGTCAGGCGGTACAATGGATGGATGATTCCATGCACATTCTCACATTACGCTTTCAAGGATGGAAGGATTGAGTTTTTAGCCTGGAGGCTCCATAGACACTTTGTGTGCTTGTCAGAGAGGGACTGGGAGGAAGCTGATGCTTGTTGATCATTTTTATAAATAAAACACTTCTTTAAGATAGGGTACCCCTTCACCCAGACCCAACAAATTTGTAACACAAAATAAAATTTTAAATCTGAGTAGAGTTGTGAAGCTTCAGCAAAAAGAGAAGCCTGCTCTAACTTAACAAGGATAATTATTAATGCTATTACAACTTGACCCGCGTGTAAACAACTGAGAGCCGTTGAAAGCTGGCATTAGTTTGGCGGGTGTGAAAAGATAGCCATATATCGCTGATATAGAGACTAAAGGTCCTAAAAAATTAAAAACATTGATATTGCCACAGTTTTTCCGCCATGATAAAAAAAATGAAGTATTAATCCACGAATGTTCAAAACGTGGAAATATTTCATGGAAACATCCGCCCAAATGTATTAGTGGTCACTATTAATATGTTTTGGAAATTATGATATCTTTCTAATCATGCAACTCAACTTGACTTGTAGATCATTCCAAAGAACAAGTAATGGTAATTCAAAAGAGGAACCTGATGCTTCCCGGGTCAAAGGCACCATGGAAAAAATAAAGAGCTTCAGAATAATATAAAGAAAATGGTAGATCCACCTCGAGAGATGAATACCACATTGGGCACGAGACATAATCCAATATGAATAATAGTATGCTGAGACTTGCAAAGAAAGAAAGAAGTCTCAAACACACTCTAAGTTATGTGACATTGTTGAGCGATATCATTGATGGAGAGCCTTCCATCTATGAAGAAGTAGCCAAGAATAAAGGGAAGGAGACTATGATCAAAGAGTACCAATTTATAAAGAGGAATGATGTCTAGGATGTGGTGTTGAGATCTGAAGGGAAGTCCGTAGTGTCTTCCATATGGATCTACAGGATCCAGCATGCAGTAGATGGAAACATCGTGGGATACAAAGAAAGATTCGTAGCACGATGCTTCTCATAGAAATAAGGCACAACCTACGAAGAGACATTTGCACCAGTGACCTGGTACACTTCCATTATGTCCATAATTACATGTATGAGATGGGAGATACATCAGTTGACATCAAGATAACATTCTTGAATTATGTAGTCAAGGAGTAAGTATACGTAGAGCAACCACTAGGAGTTGAGACACATGACAGGAAACTCATGTGTGCAAATTAAAGAAGGCCTTGTATGAGCTCAGAAAGCACCCATGGGATAGAACATGCATTTACATAAGGATATTGAAGATCACCTAGAGTGATGAAGATATTAACCTTTGCTACAAGGTTGAAGATGAAACCCTATAGAGGAAGATAAGCTCACAGATGGACACGAGAAGAACTTTTCAACAAAGTTCAAGATAGAGGATCTTGGTATCCAGTGACCCTAGATGGATACATAGAATATTAGTAGCAGAGAAAGCTACTTGTCACTCCATTAAAGAATATTTCAATACATAGAGTACGAAAGGAAAAGGGAGAATGATACTCCGCTTCAGAGGGAGTGGTTGCGGAATATCCTCATGTTCGACATGGTATGAAAAGATGGACAACTTACTGATGGATCTAGGATTTACTGAGAGTAAAGATAATTTCGACCTTTACTTCAAAGTTGAAGGCGGAAGACTAGTGATGTCCCTGTTATATATCGATGACCTATTCCTGATGGGAAAGGAGGAACTCATTAAAGATGCAAGAAAGATACTTGCTAAGGAGTTTGATATAGAAGACCTAGGGATAATGCACTACTTCTTAGGCATGGAGGTGTGGTAGAATGCACATGATATTGGTCAAGGAAAGTATGCAGTGGAGATTCTGAAGAAATTTGGAATACTGGACGGCAAGGCGATAACCACACCTATGGAATCACACTTGAAGCTTTTGTGTGATGCTTCATTAGAGACGATTGATGCCACGATGTATCGTCAAATGATTTGTTCATTGATGTGCCTGACGAATATGAGACTAGACATATGCTTTGCTGTGAACAACCTGAGCTAGTTCCCGACGGATCCGAGACATGTTCACCTAATTGCTACAAAGCATATTATGAGGTACCTGAAGGGTGCAGTTGATTATGGGCTCAAGTATGATGCGAATCAAAAGATTAACCTGGAGGGTTATGTGGACTCGGATTGTGTAGGAAGTTCCATTGATAGGAAGAGAACTTCGAGATGTTTCTTCAGTATGGGATCAAGTATGATCTCTTGGTTTAGCAGGAAGCAGTAATGTGTGGCATCGAGTACAGCCGAAGCAGAGTATGTTGCAGCTTATTCGTATATTGTGAGGAAGTATGGTTAAGGAAGCTACTATTTGATTTGTTTTATCTCCAGTTCGATGCTAATTGTATATATTGCGACAACCAGAGTTGTGTGAAGTTGTCTAAGAACCCAATGTTCCATGACAAGTCGAAGCATATCGATATCAACTATCACTATATCCGGGATATGGTGCAGAGAGGAGCAGTGAAGCTCCAGTATGTTGCGAAAGATGAGAAGATAGCTGATATATTGACCAAGACGTTAGCCAGAGTGAATTTTGAGTACTTCAGAGAGAAGCTTGGTGTTCTTTAGATCGAGGTTCCTTCCAAGGGGAAGTGATGAGTCTGGAAGACGTAGATACACATGAGCCTTTTCAACATGGTGGCAGGATAGGTCCTCCTGTAGTCATTGATGTAAGTGTTGGAGCCTTTTTGACATGGTGGCAGGCTAGGTCCTCCCATGGTCATTGATGTAAGTGTTGGAGCCCTTTCGACATGGTGGCAGGATAGGTCCTCCCATGGTCGTTTATGTAAGTGTTGGAGCCTTTCCGACATGGTGGCAGGCTAGGTCCTACCATTGTCATTGATGTAAGTGTTGGAGCCTTTCTGACATGGTTGAAGGCTAGGTACTCCCATGGTTTTTGATGTAAGTGCTGGAGCTTTTCCGACATGGTGGTAGGTTGGTCCTCCCATGGTCGTTGATGTAAATGCTAAGCCTTTCTCAGATGGTGGTAGGTTTTTCCTCCCATGCCGATGGATGTAAGTGTTGTGTTATGTGTATATGGGTTGTGATCCATGTGACGATGAAATTATATGAAGATGATGAGGTAACAATAGGGTACACATGTGTTGTAAGGCATGTAATCAGTCTTGGGATGCTCCTTCAGGTTTTGCAGTGGCATATAATCAATCCTGGGAAATCCTGTAGATTTTGCAAGAGGCGTATAATAAGTCCTGAGATGTATCTACTTGATGGCTTACTCGCAAAGATGATGAAGACCTGGAAGAGGGCTAGGCCTACATCTAGCATGAAAAATGGCTGGAAATGTAGAAGCTTCTGATGACAGATAGTATGGGACGATGATCAAATTATAAGAAGATGAGGCATCAGCTATGATGAAGACTCTATGACTCCTTGATGATGACGATGTGATGAAGACCTGACCAGATGTGTTGATGACTATGTAGAGAAAGAATACCTTCCTAGTTAAGAGGAAGTGTTGATGTATTTGTAACTTTGGAAGATATTATGATGTATATTATCATTGTATGTTGTTGTACCCCCATTGGGGATGTATGTTACACCTTTACGGGATGTCTAAATTGTGTCTAGACATTGAGGTACAACCTCTATTGTAAGTCGAGGCAATAGTCCCCAGTGTAACATCATATAATATGTAATTGTGGTCTCTCTAGGAGAAGTGGACCCCATGTGAAATGCCATGTAGGCTCGAGTCTTATATTTTGTCAGTGACTTGAAAGTGTATAAATAGGGAGGCACTCTCCCTCATTTATACACACCTCACACACTCTCTAAGGCGCATGAGAGAGAGAGAGACAGTCAGAGGAGGAGAGAAAGATAACTGTTGAACATTTCTTATTACTGCTTTTTGATCATCTTACTATTCTGAAGAAGTTTGCGGGGTTTTCTCCTTTATGGTTTCCCCGATGAAAATCGTTGTGTCTTGTGTATCTTTTATATCTTATGCATTTTGTTGTACTTGTTATTCTTTCATATAAACATCCTAGATAATCTAATTAGATCTTAAGAAAATCTAACAAATATAAATGATCTCCATAGAACTATTCTTGAATTAGCGAAAAAAGCAAGTAGAGACAAAGAGGATATCACAAAGATGTTTGACAAATGTAGCTGCTAAGCTAGATTCCTTATTGAATGTACCAAAATCAGTCTTTCTCAAAATCAATGATATTAAAAAATTAGTAAGAAGGCCTAGCAGGAACCCAGAGAATGCATGCCAACATATGTAATAGGAATAAAGAATCATAAAAGAACTAAATATTTAGATGTAAAGGAAATCAAAGATTCCACACATACATGGAACTTTGGTTTAATTGAAGACCTCCTATAAGAGGTCGACAAGGATGTTCAATTGATGAAAGGTTGGCTGCCTACTTTAAAGCCATAAGATGATAAATACAAATACTCGTAGACTATGACTATCAAGTTTAAGCCCAAATTTGATACCCCTATGCAAGATTCTAGAACACTTAATACATCTAGAGAAATGGGTGCAAGTATATATTCATTAGGAATACATGCAATCAACGTAATTATAACACAGATGGCTCAACATCCTGTTAATATTTGTTCTTAACAATATCCCTATGAAATAAAAGATGCAATCCAGTTGTTGGGAAATTGGTTGACTGTTAAAAAGGTATCAGATGTGAAAATCATACCAAATTACATGGCTAGCTTACTGGTGTATGGTTTTATAGGACTAGCATGGGAATGGTGGAAGCGTCTTCCACAAAATACCAAGAATGAATTGCTTAGTTATCCTAATGAAGATAATGTTGAAATATTGTAACTTCAAAGGATATTCTAAATGTATTTTACTGATGTAACCCAAGGGAGATGTTAGTATTCCTCCAACGAGGTGTTACTATGGTATTTGGTCATCGTAGAGTCATGAGGTAAAGCCTCCATTGTAAGTCGGGTCATTAGTACCCTAATGAATAATATAATATACTGTTTTGAGTCTTCCTAGGTGAATTCAACCCAGAAATGTTAGTGGGGCCGGCTTGTTTAGGGTAAAAGTCAGTTGGCTCAATGTGTATAAATAGGAGGGTTGAGATTCTTATTTGAACACAGACTCACTTAGTTGAGTAGTGCATATGACAGAGAGAGAGAGACAAAACAACAAGGAGGAGAATACTTGTTTTTTGGGTTATAACTTCTACATCTTATACAAAGGAAATTTTGGCTCGGTTTTCTTCCCCTTAAGGGTTTCCTAGGATAAAGATTGTGTCTATCTTCTGATTGTGTTTCTTTCAGTGATTCTGTGTATGCTACTGCTTTGAATTTGAATTGATCACTAATGATATATAGTCTAGCATATGAAATATTAACATGGTATCAGATCTAGCTTGAATAGGACAACTTTCACAAGGTGAAATTCTCTCTCCTCCCTCTCCGAAAGAAATTAGGGTTTATGCAAAAGTTGGAGTTTTGAAGATATACTTGCATAGAAAGTTGTGCCTCCATGGAGTGCATCTATTGAGCCCAGGATTAAATTTTTTGGGTGGTTAAAGCTCCAAGAAATAAAAACCCTAGTTTGGCCCTGAACCAGAAAACTACAGAAAACCAGAACCAGAAATTCTACAGAAGTGCAATCTCGTAAGTAGGATTTGAAGAGTGAAGGTTTGGGATCTCTAGAAATTAGTTGGACCGACCAAGTCACCTCAGTCAAGCGCATATAAAGGTAAGTTCAGCCTCCTATTTTGAGAAATTTCATTTTTTAGTGACCTATTAGACAAGATGGCCCCAAGCACTAAGCTCAAGGACAATTTGGAAGGCATAGAAGAATTCCTAGCTTGTAAGTATAGGATTGGTCTCATTCTAAAAGAGAACGGCCTTAAGAAGTACATCAAGGATGAGATTGTAGAACCTAAAGAAGATGAATCTAAGGAGAAGCATGAACAAGACCTAATCAAGGCAATGAGGATCGTTGTTGATTCTATTAAGGATCACTTGATCCCTAAGTGTCATCTAAGAAGACACCAAAGAAAATGTATGATGCACTTTCCAGAATGTATGAGGGAAGGAACATCAATAGAAAGATGAATATGAGAGCTCAATTAAAGGGCACCAAGATGAGAAAAGGAGAGTCTATTCAATATTACTTCACAAGGGTCTCTCAATTAAAAGAACAACTAAGTACTATTGGAGACACCCTTGATGAGGATGAAATAGTTATGACCGCTCTCAATGGTCTCACTAGACCTTGGGACTCATTCATTCAACCTCTGTGTGCTAGAAAAGAGAGTATGAAGTTTGACATAGTATGGGAAAATTGCATACAAGAAGAAGCTAGAGTAGCCCATAGAGAAGCTCTCCTTAGAGAAGATGATCAAGATATATCCACCCATACTAAAGGAAGAAAACAATCAAACCTCAAGAAGAGTAATCATAGGCCTTCAAAGAAGAAGTTTCAGAAGAAGAAGAAGGATTACTCAAAGTATCAATGTTACAATTGTCATAAGATAGGACATCTTGATAGAGAATGTCCATCACCAAAGAAGAAGAACAACAATAAGAGACATCATGCTCATCTAGTTGAAGATGAGGATGAAGAAGAAGAAATACCTCGAAAGAAAACTAGAGGTGAAAATGTAGAAGAATATGTGTTATTATCCGTACTCTCTGGGTCTGTAACACCTAGAGAAGACACATGGCTTATTTATAGTGGTGCCTCAAAGCACATGACAGGGAAGAAGCAAAATCTGTCAAGACTTGAAGAGAACAAATCTCCCCATAAGGTATCATTGGGAGATGACTATCAATATCCCATGAAAGGTATTGGTGAATCAAGCTAAAAGCTTGAATCTGGGACTTCCATGAAGATGAAGGAAGTGTTGTATGTACCAGGTTTGAAAAAGAACCTACTTTCCATCTCTTTTCTAGATAAGAAAGGATATAGAGTTTCTTTTATAGATGGACAAGTATTGATGTAGTCGAAAGGAAAGACACTTAAAAATTCTGTGGTCATTGGAGAAGAAGAAGGAGGACTGTACAAGCTCAAAGGACATCCAGAGACAACCCTTTCCCATGATACTACCAACTCAAGTGAACTATGGCATAGGAGACTCGCTCACATCAACTACAAAGCATTTCCCTATGTGAGCAAGGTGGTAACAGGGTTACCAAATATGAAGATCGAACATAAGGGAACTTGCAAAAGACGTGAAAGAGGAAAGAACATCAAGAAGGGCCTTTCCAAAAGGTGAAACAAAGACCAAAGGTACGTTGGAACTAATTCATTCTAATGTATGTGTTCCTATGCCCTCCATATCCTTAAGTGGATATGAGTACTATGTCACATTTATTGATGATTATACAAGAAAGACTTGGATATACTTCTTGAAGAATAAGAGTGATGTGTTCGGGAAATTCAAGGAATTCAAAGCCCTAATAGAGAACCACTCAGAAAAGAGAATCAAGACATTCAGATCAGATAATGGTGGAGAATGCACTTCAAAGGAATTTGAAGCATTGTGTAAGGAGGAGGGAATCAAGAGGGAACTAACCACTCCCTATAATCCCCAACAAAATGGTGTTGTAGAAAGAAGGAATAGAACTATCATGGTAGTAGTAAAGACCATGATTCATGACCAAGACCTCCCTATGCACCTATGGGATGAAGTAGAAAGAACAAACATATATGTGCATAATAGATTATCTCACAGTGCTCTTGGATTCAAGACTCCTAAAGGGATGTATATAGGAAAGAAACCTAAAGTGAGCCATCTCAAGATATTTGGCTGCCCAATATATCTACATATTCTGAAAGAGAAGAGAACCAAGTTGTATCCTTCTAGAAAGAAGGGGATATTTGTTGGATATTGTGAAGTCTCCAAAGCCTTTAGGATATACATCTCAGGATTCCATCATATCGAGATTAGTACGAATGTAACATTTAATGAAGACACATCTCTTAAGAAATATAGAAGGTGTCGGCTCAAAGAAGTACATGAAGAGGATGTACCTCCTAGAATGATAGAAGTTGAACCCTATCCTCAAATAGTAGCATTGGAAGATCATGACATGCTAGAACCTCAGGAACCCCCTACTATGGATATATCTCGAAAGAGAAAACCTGCTTGGGTAAGAGAAACATACAAGAAGCAGAAAGATATGGAGCTCCAGAAGGCTCCACAAGAACCAACAAAAGATCAAAGCCATATTCCAGTTGTGTAGCTTTGATGTGTGACCTTGTAGATTAAGAACTCACCAGCTGTGAGGAAGCTACACAAAAGAAAGAATAAGTGGAAGCAATGACGAAAGAATACTAGTCGATCATGAAGAATGATGTTTGGGATAAGCGTATTTTTAAGCATTCTAATATTATACTTAAGTATAGTATTCTAGGCGATTGTTTTGGATTGAAAAAAACATATTTATTGATAGGTAGGATAATATTAAATATGAAACATAAAATTAACATTGAAAAGTGTAAATTTTGGTGAATATTATGATTAAAAAACATATTTTATGTAAATATAGGCGATATTAGACACTAAAAATGACCAAATAGTGAATTTATTTTTTGAAAAAAACCCAAAAAATAGCCAATTGGGTGAAATTTTTCCCCTAAGAATTACCATGTTTGGGATATAGTTCCCATGCCAAAAGACAAGAGTGTAGTATCTTTGAAATGGATCCACAAGATAAAACATTTTGCTGATGGAAGTATTGAAAAGTACAAAGCAATATTTGTGGCTAGAGGATTCTCTCAAAAAGGGGATCTATTATGAAGAGACATTTGCTCTAGTAGCAAGGTACAATTCCATTAGAGCCATCATGGCACTTGCTTCCATGATGAAATGGGACTTACACTAGATTGATGTAAATACAACCTTCCTTAATGGTGTGTTTGAGGAATATGTTTACATTGAACAACTAGAAGGATTTGAAGTTGAAGACAGAGCGACTCATGTATGCAAGTTGAAAAAGGATATGTATGGACTGAAGCAAGCTCCTAGAGATTGGTATGGTAGAATAGATAACTTCTTGACAAGCTTGGGATTCACCAAGATTAAAGCCAATCCCAACCTTTATATGAAGATTATGGATGATGAACATGTCATACTATTATTGTATGTGGATGATCTATTTTTTATTGGAAATGAGAAACAAATCACAGATTGCAAGAAGATGTTAGCTGAAGAATTCGAGATAAATTATCTTGGATTGATGCATTATTTCCTAGGCTTGGAAGTGTGGCAGAGCGCAGAAGAAATATTTCTGAATCAGGAAAAGTATGCAGTAGAAATCTTGAAAATATTTGATATGTTGGATTGTAAGGACATGACCGCACCCATGGACACCAACCTGAAGCTGTTGTCTGATGAGACATCAGAATTAGTGGACATGACTTAGTACAGACAAATTATTGGGTCATTAATGTATCTGACAAACACAAGGCCAGATATATGCTTTGCTGTGAGCACCTTGATTTAGTATCTAGTTAAACCTAGATGGGTTCACTTGATAACTGCAAAGCATGTGGTGAGGTACCTAAAAGGTACAATAGATTTGGGACTTTACTATTGGAGAGATCATGACTACAAATTTTATGGATATACGGATTCATATTGAGAAGGAAGTGCTGCAGACAGGAAGAGAACCTTAGGTGGATGTTATTTTCTGGGATCTTCCATGATCTCATGGTTTAGTAAGAAAAAATCCAATGTTTCTCTTAGTACAGCTGAAGCAGAGTACATTGCAGCTTGCTCCACTTGTTATGAAGTGATATGGATTTGGAAGATGATGCCAGGATTATTTGACATAGATTTGGACACCACAATAATTCTCTGTAACAACCAGAGTTGTATAAAGATGACAAAGAATCTGATGTTCCATGAGAAATTGAAGCACATAGAAATCTGATATTTGTATACAAGGGATATGGTACAAAAGGGAGCTATCAAGCTCCAGCATGTGAGTACCAATGAGCAGTTGCTAATGTATTGACCAAGCCTCTATCTCGAGTAAAGTTTGAATATTTCCATGACAAGCTTGGTGTAGTTTGAAAAGAACTTCCTCACAAGGAGGAACAATAATGTAACTACAGATGATGAAGATATGGACCTTATTCGAAAAGGAAGATCAGGTCGAAGACATGAACCCTCCTCGGACAAAGGGGCAGGAGGTTGATAATATGGAACTTCCCAGGAAAGGGGGAGTAATGATGAGACTGCCATCGATGAAGGATGACAGTGATGATGAAGGTCTGACATTCACTTGTGGACGATAGTATCCTCTCTTGAGGATGGCAGGTATAACACTCTATGCATGAGAGTGGTACTTACTAATTAGGATGGCCCTGCAGATGTTACTATCGCATGGAGAGTACCCACATTCAGTTTTGGATACCGTAGAATAACACTCGCTCAGGAGTGGTCCTAACCTTAGTGGTAAGGATGCTCTACGATGATTCCTTGTCGATGACAGGACTGATATTTTGTATGTAGTCAAGATATGATCTAGAGACAATACTCTTGTATGGAGAGTATGCCCACATTCATATGTAGACACCATAGAATAATACTCACTTTTGAGTGATCCTAACCTCAGTGGTATGGATGCTCTATGATGATTCCTCACGGACGCCGTAGTATAACACTCACTTGGGAGTGGTCCTAACCTTAGTGGTATGGATGTTCTATGATGGGACAACATTTTGTATGTGGTCGAGATCTGCTCTACAGACAATACTCTTGATTGGGAGAGTATGCCTAAATGTAAGTGTAGATACCATAGTATTACACTCACTTGGGAGTGGTCCTAACCTTAGTGGTATGGATGGTCTATGATGAGTCCTCACAGATGATAGGGCCTGCACTGGGTGCGGTCGATATCTACATTTAGTTGTAGATGATTCAGCTGATCGATTTCATGGATTTTACATTCACAAGCTTTTTAATTTAGTAATTGAGTGAGGTTTTCCGAAACCCTTAACTCAAAGCCTTATTATTCCTATTTTAAAATCAAAGTAGGACCATTCAATGATTAGTCTACTTTTAGTTATATGGAATTAATTTGAAAAAGAAGATAATCATATGGTTAGAAAGTCACGAAATAAGAGCTAAGTCGGATTTATGAGCTCTTGTTCAACTATGGATGACCTTGTTATGCTTAGTACCATTGTAAAGGAATGCCACAATGATAAAACCAATATTTTATGTTGCTTCATTGACAATAGAAAAGCAATTGACACGTTCCCAAAATTAACCTTTGGAATATATTAGAAGAGCTTAAATTTCCTTTTGAGTTGAGAGCTACGACATTAAGGTTGTAGAAGAAATTTGTTATCATCAAGTTTAACAACATTGAGGGTTGGTTAGAAGAAATTAATTGTAATATAGGATTCAACCAAGGTTGTCCCATGTATTGTACCCCCTTTTTGGCATGTACATTGACAAGTTAAAGTGTTGTTTGGAAGAAGCAGGTTGTGTCGACGTGACTCTAACTAGTATAGTTATCATCCTTCTTCTTTATGTTGATGATCATTGTTCTATGGTGAGTAGTCCCTATGATATTGAAAAACAACTAAAAATTCTCAAGGATTTTACTCTAGTATGGGTAAGACTATTAACATTGGCCAAACAAAGGTTAGAATAATCAAATCTTAAAAGATTACAATTTTGTCTATGACAATAACAACTTGGAGGAAGTGACTTCATACAAATATCTTAGAATCTATCTTCCACCGAAAGCTTACTTGGAACTTTAGCATTGAGAAAATGATAAATGGAGGGTGCAAAGCTTATTATGAACATGAAAACAATTGTATATTGGGGGACCTTCAGCTTTGGGATAAGAAGAAACTCCTCTTTGAATATCTTATCACTCATGTTATCTTATATGCATTCCAAGAAAAATACCCCATAGTGGAGGCTTTCGTAGAACCTTTAAT
>LPNX010014471.1:400691-439330 GCA_001517045.1 Pseudotsuga menziesii
GCAGGGTCATAGTATGTTGGTAACCCCCAGACCTAGGTTATTAGGTGAATTATCCATTACAACGGTAACCCTAGTATTAGGATAGGGACGATGTCGACCCCTTACACTACCTATTATTTTGGGGGTGGTCATATCCCCCCTTCTACTCCTTATGTTGGGGGATGGCCTCCCCCTTCATTGACCCCTCATACTAGCATTAATCCTTTCATGGGTGGAGGTGGGAACATTGGAGGTTGGTCCACTTCTTATATTCCATCCAGTTTCCCATCATCTAGTGGGTTGATCCCTACAAATGCATTCCTTATGGTTAAACCTTCTCTGACTTCTAGTGTTTCTTTGGCATAAAATATGTCTATAGGTATGGGTCCCCCCTCATCAGGAGTTCCTTTATCTAGTGGGTGTATGGCTCCACCTTTGGATGGGGGAAACATGCTTTATAAAATGGGAAACATGGGTAATGTTGTCGTTCCTTCCCAAGGAATCCCTGCTATGAAAATTCCTATGCATCCTTATATGAACCAATTTGGAAGGGGTTACTATCCTACCGATTAAGGTCAAGGTAATTATTATAACCTTGCGGGGTCAATGGCACCTAATACGAACCAACCTTTCTAGGGGGCATGGTCCTGACCAAGGCTCCCTTTTCAGGCCATGTGAAATTTCCAAACTTATCTAGAGTCACAAATAACTCGGCATGTCATCACCAGACATGGCCCCCAGTCCCCACTAAGCTTCCTTCAGAAATTCCAAAATTCGAAGGTAAGAAGGATGAGGATCTTGGTGATCACGTCACTACCTTTCATCTTTGGTGCTCGTAGAATTCATTGAATCATGATTCCATTCATCTAATATTGTTTCAATGCACCCTTACAAGTCCTTCCATGAAATGATATATCAAGTTTCTTGGGGTCACATATTGGACTTTTAACAATTTGTCCTTGGTCTTTCTTAACCACTTTCAGTTTCCATTCCATTACAACACTAGCACTGAGATTTTGTTGAAATTTTGGAAAGATAAGTATACACACATATTTGACCATATTCAAGAGTGGTGTAAATGAAAGAGGTTGATTAAGGCCAATATTCGACCTGAATTTCTATTAAAGTGGTTACTTAAGTATTTATTGTCATATATTGCGAAGGATTTTTCGAAATTTGGAGTAGCCACCGAGGAACATGCCATTTTTAGAGCCCAACAACTAGATTTGATTTATGTGAAGTCTGGGATTCTTTATGAGATCATTCATGATGCACCGATATTGAATGATGGCCCCAAGCATAAACTCGGGTCTCATGTCGATGGAATTGTGGGATTTATGAGTGTTAAGGTTGTGGACCAGGTGACAAACCAAATGCAAATTTTTTCTCTTAAGCAGTATGCAGTAGGAAAATCTTCGGATTCGTCCACCCCAACCCAATAGAAATATGTACACTTTGTGCAATCATCAATCCAGAAGGGTAACTAACAACCCGGACATAACAATAAGCAAGGGAAAAATAATAAGAAGGGTAGGAAGAAGAAAGAAAATATTAATCATGATAGGAAGAATGAGAATGATTATGGGGATAAGAATCCCAAATGGAAGGTAAAATTTCCTTATAATATTTATGGTCAAGACCACCTTACACACTTATGCCCCAAGATTGATGAAGCCTCAAATTTCTTCGCATAGAGCCCTACGGTGTTGACTAATCCCTCTCCTCATAATAAAATGATGGATGTGAGTGCTTCGGCCATCGGAGGTGGTTCTGGCATAATTCCAAAACCTCCATCCGATGATGGTGGTCATGGTTGTATCAATATGTTTTCAGCTATTCATGTTTCTAACTGATCACACGATGATGGTTCTTCGCAACTGCCTATAGGGAAAGAGCATATGCCTCTGGAGACCCCTTTGTAGATTAGTAAATATAAGACTATAGTGCATGTTCTGAAAGGATTTGTTAAGATCTTAGTGCACAATCCCAATGCCCAAGACATCTAGAACTATTCTATTGTGGAGGATCTGGGTTAAAAACCATGCGTGATGTTAGCTCTGGAGGTGCTCTAGACATGTCCTTCCCATAGGAATGCATTGTTGTATGATTTGTGGGCTCTTGATTCAAGTGGACCGAATGTGATAAGTTTCAATACTGTTTATGTCTAGCTTCACTTTCCTTATCACGTAGCTTTTTAAGTCCATGTAGAGTCTCTGTAGAAGACCATCAAAGGTACGGTTATTGATGAAGGAACTTTGACATCAGTAATGTCTTTGTCTTTCTAGAAGTTCCTTGGATCCCCTCAGTTGTCTCAATCCATGAAAATTCAAATTAAATTTGATGGATGCTCATTTAGACCACATGGCATTATTCCTTCTCTTCAAATCCAGTTGGGAGTGAAGACAGTTCCTGTCGAGGTCAAGGTGGTTGATGTATGCCTTGACTATAATTTGTTACTAGGTAGGAATTGGATTTATACCATGAAGGGTTTCATCTCATCTGTGTTTCACGTAGTATGCTTTCCTCATGAAGGAATAATTGTGACAATCGACCATCTATATTTTACTAATTCCAATTTGACTTCATCTTCAGGATCTACAGTCCCGGTTATTGATAATTCTCAGTTGTCAACTGAGAACGTTGGTGTCAGGATGTATCTGTTTCTTATGGGAACTTTTAAATTCTCGGCACCTATCTGAGATATTGATTCTACTCCTATTAGTTCTTTAGAATCTTTGAGTTCGGTGACATTTTGTACTTTGTATTTGAGTGATCCCTAGACTCTTCCTTCTCTGGTTGAATCATGTGAAGGGCGTTCGCATGTTGGAGTGGATATGACATTTCCTATATATTAGGTTGAATACCAAGCTCTATTTCATATTGCTACATACTCTGAACTCTCCTCTTTATGGATGAAAAGGAATATCTCCCACTATTGCCCACTTGGGCGTTCAATTTATTGTGCTCGCATGATTTCCTTAACGACACCTTGCCTACAGCTGAAGCCATTATCAAGGCCATGTATTGTCCAGAACGACCTTGGGAGGATATGAATCATCAATATTACTTCCTTCTAGAGATTGAACAGATTGATCATGATGAGTTCCGATCAACATTACACGAGAACGTTGGTCACTCTGTGGTCCCATTGGATGTCCATAAAACGTTGGTCACTCTGTGGTCCCATTGGATGTCCATAAAACGTTGGTCACTCTGTGGTCCCAAGGGAACATGGAGAAAATTTCTCCTACTATTTTGATCAACATTTCTTGGACTCCTGGTAAAGTGGAAAATGTTTATATTAGTGCAGATTGTTCACCTAAATAAATTCAGACATACACTAAGTTATTTGAGGAATTGCACAATATGTTTTCATGGTCTTAAGAGGAAATTCTAGGGATAGACCCCACATTGTCAAACATTAAATCAAAACTTATTATAATGCTAATCATGTTCGACAATGATTAAAAGCGATGAACCCATGCAAAGCACCCACTATCAAGGTAGAGGTGTAGAAGCTACTCAATGCGAGATTCATCTACCCAATTCCCTTAACCGAATGGGTATCCAATATAGTTCTTGTAGATAAGAAACAGGGAACCATTCGGGTGTGCACCGAATTTAGAGACATGAATAAATATTGTCCTAAAAATAACTTTCCTACTCCATTTATGGATCATATTTTAGATGAGTGTGCGAGAACTGATATGTTCTCATTTATGGATGGTTTCTTGAGATATAATAAGATCCAAATTAATCCTAAGGACCAACAAAATACTGCATTTATATGTCCTTGGGGTAATTTTTCATATAGAAAAATGCCCTTCGTCCTTCAAAATTTCGGATCCATGTTTTAATGGGAGATGAAATTTGCCTTTCATGACCTTAAATGCATAATTGAAGTCTATCTAGATGATCTCGCTGCTCACTCTAATTAGAGGGTGGAACATCCAACACATCTTCGCCTAGTATTTTAGAGATGTCATCGTTATCAAATTTGTTTTAACCCTCACAAGTGTATATTTTGTGTTAGGACTGTTAACATATTGGGTTGCATCATATCAAAAGAGGGGATTATGGTCAATCCATTAAATTTTGAGACAATATTTCAGTTACCCCCCCGCGCACTATTCGACAACTTCAGAGTCTCCAAGTGATAGATAATTTCTTGTATCGATTCATAGTGAACTATGCCAAACTAACCAAGGGTTTCATGTGCTTGTTGAATAAGGATACTCCATTCTTATGGGATGAGAAACCCCAAGAGTCCTTCAACACCATTAAGAGAGCCTTGGAATCACCCCTCTACTTCATCCTCCAAACTATAGTAGACATTTCTTGCTTTATGTTTTCACATATCAAGAGACAATTGGCATGGCCCTCATTCATGAGGATGACGAGCTCCATGAGCACGTTATTTACTACTTAGTAGGAATCTTGTTGATTTTGAACTTAGATATACGTGTGTGGTTGTCCTTAACGACAATTCACGTAGTCCAAAGACTGTGATGTTATATTTTACTCTGCTTGACTACAGTTGTAAAGCATATCAATCCATTAAGTTTGTATTGACAAGACGAATGATAGGGGGGAATATAATAAATGGATTGTTATTTTACAAGAATTTGACCTTGATTTTATTTCTACAAAATATAAGAAGTATTTGGTGTTTGCAGCGTTGATGTTGGATTTCCATAGACTTGATGAGGCTATGGTTTATGAAGATTCATTCGTGGATGAGCACATTTTTCTTATCTCATCTTTAGACCCCTGGTATGATGATATTATCATTTATATTAGAACTCTAAATTTGCCTCCTCACCTATCCCTAAATGAACAATGACGTATATTCCAACAAGAAAAAAAATACCTCATTATCAGTGACACTTTGTATTTCCATGGGGTGGACTCTATCCTGCGTTGTTGTGTGACTCACGAGGAGGATGAGTTGTCCTTGATGAATACCACAATGGGGTGTGTGGTGGTCACTTATCCATATTTTCTATAGCCCATAAAATTTTATGAGAGGGATACTATTGGTCATCTATCTTCAAAGATTGCATTAATGCAGTCAAGATATGTCACCCTTGCCAGATGTTTTCTCAGAATATGCGCTCGCATCTTGCCCCTTTGCATCCTATCATCATCGTCGATCCCTACACCAAGTGGGTGGTAGAGGGTGGATTTCATGGATTTCAACCCATATTTTGTTGGGGGATTCACCGTATTATAGTGGTCATTGATTACATTACTAAGTGGAAGGAGGCCATGCTAATAGTTAAATCCAATGGTGAGATGATTTCCCATTTCGTGTTCAACTAGATTATCGCTCAGTTTAGGATTTCGAGAGAGATTGTCACTGATCATGGTAGTCACTTTTAGAACAAGATGATGATATATTTGAATTTAGATATGGGTTTTAAGAAGATCATTCATCGTCCTATTATCCCTAGGAGAATGGTCAAGTGGAGGTGCTCAATAAATCTCTTAAGGCCATTCTACAAAAAACTGTCATACAAAGCATGTCCAATTAGGATATTATGTTTTATCCTTCTTTGTGGGCACACCGGACTGTAGTTAATACTTCCATTGATTTCTCACAATTCCAATTGGTTCATGGGGTAGAGTTGGTTCTCCCTATTGAATGTGAAATCACGTCGTTGAAGCTAGCCATAGATTTCTTGCCTAACATTCCTAATTAGAACAACTCCTAGTCCACCTCAAACAACCTGATGAGAAAAATCGAGATGCCATTGTGGAAATAGAGGTCAATAAGTTTCATGTCAAGGCCCAATATGATAATTTTGTTCATTCTTCACAAATATTATAAGGGTGAACTGGTCCTCTTGTATGACCAAGCTAGTGAACCATTGGAAGCCGAGAAATTTACCCCTATGTGGAACGATCCTGAAATCGTGAGGCGTGTCCTGGATAAAGGAGATTATGAGTTGGAATATTATGAAGGTAAAGTCCAGAAGTAGCCCATAAACGGGATCTACATCAAGAGTGTTGTGCTTGAGTCTCCAGCTTGGGCTGGTACCTCGTATATTAGTATATAGTTTTGCATAGATTTTGGTTTTTCTTGTTGTGTAACCAGTTTTCTTACATGATTCTTCTTGGTGGGAAGATGTCAATGGAGTCATTGACATACTTAGGATTTATGGATGGTTCCAACCAACACACACAGAACATAGATTCTACCACTTGGGTTATTTATTAACCAGAGGGTCAACTGGTGTCTTTAGGAGGTGTGTGTCTTCAACCATCATCGAAAAATTTGGCCAAGTGTAGCACCATTATTGAACTATTATGTGATGCCATTTCTAATGGTATTCCATCTTTAAAGGTTCTCCTAGATTCATGGTTAGTTGTTTCACAGTTAAATGGTTAGTACTACATTAGAGATCCTACATTGGTACGATGGTTCTTGAGGGTAAGATTGTTAGAGCATCACTTTGATTTCATTGCATATGTTCATGTGCCTAGAAATTATAATGAAGTGGTTGATGCATATGCAAACTACATTTTATATTGGAATTTGTCACATAATTAAAGATAAGAAGCATTCACATAAACATTTAATTATACACACAAATCTATCAAACCGGTAGCTATAATTTTTTCATTTCCAAATAAAACTCCAAAAATATATTGTCATGAGTACAAAACTAGGTTTTCAACCCTCAAAATATATACAGCTAGTACAAAATAGATGTATGGAATCTATGCCTCGGGTCGTGGATGAGTGTCATGGTAACAAAATATAGCATTGACTAAACTCCCAAATAACCTAACCCACGCACGGGATACCTCCACCACATTTCTTTGCATAACCTCAGGTAGATATTCGATCTACATCATAAGAATCATGTGGATCAAATGGGATAATTTTCTCTAAACATTTTGTAGTTTCCACTCGGCATAACCGTCGTCCATCTCTTCTCCTCTCCCTCTACGTCGATACCATGGGAATCCATCTGGTCTTTTTGAACCCGTTTCTGAAAGTAAGTCTAACATCAGTACATGACACCACCCAAAAACATGTTTTTTGCTTTCCTTAAGTAAAAAAAATATAAAAATTAAATATTGTAAAACAAAGTTGATTTTACCTATGTCCATGAAGGCAGACCCTAGTGGTAGTGGTGTGTCCCTGTCTATGTGGAATTATATCCCTTTGTATGGGTAGTGATCTATGGTGATCAACCGTTGTCATCGCTAGTGGAAGAACTCATTTGTGAATGGAGAGGGCATATTTCCACCTCCTAACCGCCTCATTGCTTCAGTCAAGTTTGTTTGGGATATATCACACAGACCATGATGAGGGACCTCAACACTAGGTCTAAGAACCGGTACCCTCTAGAAAAGGAAGATGCACAATATGCTAGCGAATCCAAAGTTCTTGGCCCAACCAATTTTACATTATGTTAGTTGGTGTTTCATGTTTGCCAATAAGGAAGTGATCTAGTCATAAATGGTGGGCCTCATACACTCAACAACATAGAACATGAGAGGCCTATAAGCCTCATGTAAATAATACAAACTAGACATCCTTGTCAGTACTAAGATGATGACTTTAAGCCTAGACTCTGGATGGACTAGATAGGGATTTGACATCCCACTTGTTTAGTGTTTGGAAGGAAATACATGACAATGTACTCATCTATAGTCATTCCCCCATTGGCCCCTCAATCCCTAGGATTGACTACCTCTCCTTGGTTGGATAATTCAATGATAAAGTGTATGTCATCTACATAAATTTTGAGCAGCTTCCCATTGAAGTTGAATGCCTCGGTATCTGGATCCCAATAATTGATGAGAATTTGAAGCAATCTTTCCTGTGCCCTCATACTCCCAAGATTCCAAAATTTGTAAATTTCACACCTTTGTAATGATTTTTGGGAATGAAATTTACCATGAACTAGTCTATCAACATCATTATCCTCTTGTTCAATCCATTCGATCACCATCTTGCAAAGGATATGGAGTTTTGTTAGTCAAACCATTTTCAAAACCTTATTCAGAGTGTTATGTGTGAGTCACATACTAAAAAATAGCATGAACACGTCGGTGGGATCAGCTTCACCCGCATGTACCTAGCCATACACACAGTCTGATGATATGTCACCCATGTGGACTGAATTGCCCATTTTTTGTGACGAAAAAAAATGACCATTAAAAATTGAAATTAAGCCATTGAAATGAAAGAGTAGGGTGAGATCATTTACTTGGTCTAGACGGTTTGTGATTTTATCCCATGTAGCTCCTGAAATTGGTGTTTGAATATCAAGGGTGAAATAGGGATCCCAAGCACTATTGGGGTAAAAAGTGAAATGGTATGGTAAAATTTCAAATTTTTACTATTTATTGAAATTTTAACACATTTTTCTATAGTTTTCACCTTCTTTCTAATATTTTACAAAGTGTATGGACTAATATCATGGCTTAAAGGTCCCTTTTTTTTGAAATTTCATTGAGCCTTAGAAAATTTCATTATTTCCAATCATATTTGCACCTTTGGCAGGTATATATCATTACGATCATATAGGGTAGGACTCAATTATGCCTGCATTATTGCATTATGCTATGACTATGTTTCATAAACCTTAGGTATGAACATGTTTTTTTAATTTCTTGAAACTTTCCAGTTTCTTCTATGGGTGTCATTATTTAAGCGGTAGGGATTTCTCGACCATAGATACCCTAGTTAGAACCTGCTTTATCATTCGGTTCCCATGATGAAGCTCCTCCTTAGGTATGAGATTCCATCCTGAGCCCTACCATGTATTTGAGCAGAAACCTCATGTTCCTCCTTATCTCTTATGTTGGCCATCTTCCACAGGGACTCCTCCTTTTATATCAAGTTGCAAATGCATGTCAATCATATACTTGCTTATCGAACCTAATGTCGGCTCCCTGCTTCTGTGTTATAAGCCCAATTTCCTGATCACGTCTTGATTCTCACCACACAAAGCCTATTATTAATCCTTTACAACTTGATTACCCTTTACCCTAAAGGAAACATCCCCCTAGGTGTCGTTATCCTGCACATTCTTCCTTGCATTGAGCATAGGTATGTTACACTGCCTGGAACTAGTTTGCTTGCTCGTGACACTTGTTTCCTCTCTATTGTACTATAATCACATTTTATTATTTTTCAATCTTTCATAATATGAAAAATACCTAAAAAAAAAAAATGTAAAAAACTAGACTAGAAATGATATTATCTTATGTTAGCATCTGTCGTGTCTCCTTTGAACATAACATAGTTTGAGTGCATCCTTCATGGGTTGGGTTTTCAGTATGGAATTAGGAAGTTGTAATTGTTTTTCAAATATTTATCCACTGACTAGTTAAGCTCCCAGTCCCTATGGAGCCTCTATTGATGCCTCTTGCGTCACAGATTTATATTACTATTCACTCTTGAGTCTATGCTTACTAATTTGATCCATCTACCTTATTCTCTTATTCAAAGGAATTCTATATCCCGAGTCATCCATTTGTCATATATCTTGACTTTGCATGAAGTCCATCCTAGTATCTTGTAGAGTTTTTTTCCTTCCTGGCACCCTAGGCCTACTTTCATCATTGGTAGGTGACCTTGAACTCAGCAAATGACACCCTATCATTGGTCGCTGACTGAGCAGGTTACCTTATGTTCAATGACAAGAAATCTATTCACACATTGGGATTCATGTCATTTCTTGGATTCCATTAGAACCTATTGGTGGTTTACTTGCCTCTCTCAATGTTTTTCATCATTGGATACTATTCAGAGGGTCTCTTTCACATGTTACTTGCATCTGGTATGTGCGAGAGACACACTTTATTACTAATTCATGCACATCCGATTCATCTGATTTCTTCCAAGTCATCCATCCTAGTTATGTACCTCGTGTTGGTTAATGGGGGATGCCCTAATCTCCTCCTTCCAGTGAGTTCCATTACATTGAATTCAAATCATCTATTCTGGAATCAGGATCTAGAGTCAATTGAGTAACTTAAGACTCACAATCATTAGTGGCAGGTCCTCTCGTCATTGAAAAATGGGAATACATCAGTGTCCTCTAATTGATGGATTCTTCAAGTGTTAAACCTAAAAACCTCTATTCACACTTTTTGAATGTAATCGGTACCTTAACACCCATTTTCATCATCGGTGGGTTGTCTCATGTATGTTAACATTACACCTTAATGACCGGTAATTAGATGATGTTTCATCATTTTTGAATCCAATTTTGACTTTAGAAAGAGACTGTAATTGGCATCAAGGATTCGTCAGATGAGGAAGATTAAAACTCTAATAAGGTAGAATAAATGTTAACTGTGGTTTTGGAAAAAATTAATGAAGGTCTAAAGAAATTCCCAGATATTTCATAAGTAAATTACACAAACAAAGGGAATACTATGGAAGAGGGTTCAAAAGATGAAACAAATCTAGATGTTGTAGATTTTAAAAGCAAGGAATCATATGAAAATATAAGGCACGAACTAGTTGATTCATGTAGTAGGCAAGGTAATACCACATAAGTGGATCTTCCCATGGAAAAACTTGTACATGAAATTCATTCAACAGAAGAATTAAAAATAAAAAGTATTCAGAAAGAGATTCAACAATATAAAATATAGAATGTAAATCTAAATGAAACCAATGACAGGATGTTGTATGCGAACTAAATGTTGATAAAATACCTTTAGGAGCTAAATAAAAATTATGAAAATTTGGTATAGGTAGCTAAAGAAGCAGTTAAAAGAAGAAAGGTGGCTAACATGGGAATGAAAACTTCACAAAGCAAAATGAAGAGATTTTGGAGAGGCTTCATGTCATGCAAAATAAATGTTCATGTTTACAAAGGAAATCACAAGCCTTGGATGGATTAGTTGTGTTGGCTAAAGCAGCATGTGGTGTTTGGGTCAACTCCCAATTTTTAAGGAACCTACATGTCCATAGGATTAAAGAGAGATTGGTCAAGCTCCAAATGTTGTGCATAGTCATGAGAGGTTTGAGATAATACAAGTAGATTCATAGACCTGGACTTGTCTCATGGAAATGAACAGATGTCTCAAGTTACAGTTGGAAGATATCTTTAGGATTACATTTTGATTAATTAAAAACATGTATTACATGTAAATTTATGTTTTTATCATCTAGTTGATTTGTAACTATTTTAAGCATATTTGATCCTTAGATTATGGATTTGGAAAAACTGCATTTAGAATTTTGTAAAACTTCAAAATGTAAAAAGTAAGATAGTAGAAGGTGTTACTGATATGAGGGTTGTGAAGATTGTTGAAGAGCTTAAGACATACACTTTGTTCATATTAGAGACCTGTATTTGACGCTGAGATTATTATCATATGTTGAGCCAGGTTTTAGCTTCCTTTTAACTTGAATGTTGTGTGGTTTATTTTAAACTATTGCTTGATGAATTATTTCATGTTTATGTTATTATTCTGAACACTCATTTGGTGATTGAATATTCATGATTTGTTCCTAAAATGTATTTTTGAACATAGTACTTTTAAATGTTACATGTGATTGAACAAGAGTTTCATTTGATACCATTAGAAATATAAAGGATAAGTTATTTTATTATGTTTTATATGTGTTTTGGTTAACATCTCTTTATATTCAAAGTATGATGTTTTTAGGTGCCTTAAACTCTTCTTACATTTTCCTACTGTCCCTCAATACCTTATCCAACCTATCCTTAAAACCAAATTTTAAATATGAGGTGACTAAACTCCATGGATTAGTAGTATAGTTGCAGACTTTAGGAATAACATCTTCTGGCACCATTGTCGGGGAACGAAGGTGAATTATTTTCCCTAGGTATTTACATATTTTGGTATACTTTTGATGGTGAACAAAATTAGTTTATTTTGATAGAGTACCTCATTCACCTATAATTCAGAAAAGCATTTTTGGATTGTAATGTAGACATTGAAGATTTTATACTGTGTAAATACAAGATGTAGATCTAGCTACAAGATATTTCTCACAAGCATGCACAAGAAAAATAGAGAGAGGAATAATGAGACTGAACATAAGAGAAGCGAAGAATGATGGGAGAATGTTCCATATCTATTTACATATATTATTGAAAAACATAGTTGACATAAATAATACATCCCTGAGAGGTAAAATTGAGTTGCTAAGGAAACAACTCATGCTAGCTCATAAAGCAACCTTACTAAATATGATAAACACCCATAGGTGACTAAACCACTTTCCAAATCAGTCCAAGAGATAAAAAATTGGCTTAAGCATGAGTGAGTTGTCATGAGTGATGGAAAAAATTTCTAATCATGTAATCTTGAGAGAGAATCATGGAGGATGGGTTGGCCATAAAAGACTTCAGTTGCTTAGTTGACTATCTTTATCTTATCCATTGAAAATCAAGAAAAGTTGTCTAATGGAAGAATTGGCAGGAAGGTGCAGTTTCTATCCTGTGTAGTGAATAAAGTTGGAAGAATCTAACAAAAATCAGTATAAAGTCGCTCTTGGGATATATATGGAAAGTATTGACCAAGTGGTGCAAGTGGATGCCAACTATCTAGGCTAGTACATAGGAAATTAACCAGAAATGATTAGTTATTTTTATCCTAAGTATGTAGTGGGTTTATAATATTCTAAAACCCCCATTTAAGTCTGACTTTATGATAGGATATCTGAAATAATTAGAAATATAGATGTATATAGGGCCCAACAACAAGACTATGGTCACCTTTTACAATCAATTTTGTCCAAAAAAGTGAGGAACGAGGAAAAACCACATGGGGAAAATCCTCCCTTAAGAAAAGACAATGAACAAAATGAACAACATGACTTTATTATATATTTTTATTCACTTGAATGAGCTTACTAAACTGCTTCTTGTGAAATAAATTGATGAAGAAGTTGGGAACTCCATGATCATGCACTAGAGTGTAGTATCTGCAAAAAACTAGTGAAGAGGCTCCTTATAGCTCATCATCTCATGAAGTAGGAGTATTATATAAATTATCCTTTATACTAAAATAATTTTATCTACAAACATAATCTAAAAAGGAAAAGAGATCTGTGCATACTCCTTCCCAAAGAGTAAAAAATTCAATACAATCAGTTCCTTGTATAGCTGTAAAATGGTGAAATGAACCATGTATCAATATCTTTTCAAATTGTTGTCACACATTCCAAATTATGAAATGAGGTTGAAAAGAATCTAAAATATCAGAATTATTATCATAGGTAGCAGAGAAAACCAAAGGTATAGTGTCTCCATGATAGTATAGGGCCATAGTAGGAAAATGATGAGAAACTAGGGAATACTTATGGATGTGTAAATCTGAATAGTATATGGAATTGAAATCAGAACCATAGATGTTTAGATAAGATACAGACATGTGTAACATAAGTTCAAAGATGACTAATGGCATATATAACTAACCAATTAAAAATAGACAAGACTTGAAACCAACATAAATAAGTAACATTGCATAGAATTCTAATGAGGAATCAACTAGTGAACTTGGGGTTTGTATAGTCTTATGAGTATTCAAAGGATGGGTAAATGGTATGGATGATGTCGTAAAATTCATATCAGACTAAACACTTGCTTCCAAATCAGATTCATAATCATTTGTATGGATTGAGTAAGAGTTGGATAAAGACAAGTCAGGATCTAGTGAAAAAACATAAGTATTGGGAGATGGATCTAGTAGACTGATAGGTGATTTATCCAAGAAATACACTGATATTTATGATTTTGATATATCAGAAAATGAATATATATCAGATATTTTAGAAAATGATTTAACTTTGGCACTCAAGGCATAGTTGTTATTACCTTGGAACCGTGCACTGTGACAATGTTATGAGGATTCAACAGGCTTCTCTAGTTCATCAGGTACATCAATGTTATGATTCTCAAGAAACTGAGACATTATGTCCATCTTCTTCTTGAAGCAATTATTCTCACAATGAAAACCTTTGCTGCAATAAGAACACTTGGATGTGCTCCCTTTCTTCTTGGCTTTCTTCATTGCATTCAATCCTTCATCAATAGGATTTGATCCTTCATCTTCATTATCTAACTTTGGATTCTTCTCTTTCACTTTTTTCTTTTATTTTGACTTTGCATTCTTACTTCCTTGAACTCTAGCAGAATTATCCTTGACCTTGGATATTCTAGAAGCTCCCATCTTGATCAATTTATCCCGCTCTTTTGTTAGTGAATCAAAGAATGTACTCAAAGAAGGAATTTTCCAATTCGAAATAGCAAGCCTAGTAGCATGGAAAGTTGACACAAAAAATGAGTATTCATGACCCAATTTTGAAAGGATGGAAATAATAATTTGATCTTCCTTCTTATCAATACCACATTGTTTGAGAAATATAAAAAGTGACTTGAACTTGGTGAAGAATCCTTGAATGGATTTGAAACTGCTTAGAATCAATCAGAATAACTATTTCTCCAATTGGTGTGATCTTATCTCATCTTGTACTCCAAAGAGAGACTCAAGTTTGAACCATACTTGGTTTGGAGTGGTCAAACCTTCAAGATGAAAAAGAAGACCGGGAGAAATTGAGAGAAAAATCAATCCATAGGCTGTTAGGATTTATAATCCTTCCTTGTCTGAACTAGTCTATTATATTATATTTGCCTAACTTAGGAGTCATTTAATTATTATTGGGTACACTAGTACCATTTGGTCCACTTGGGCTAATGGGGGCACCAGTACCATTCACTAGAGTGTGGGGAACACATATAGAGATTAGCTGCAACTGACTGCACCTTCATGCATCAGTTTATGTGCCTCCTAGACCAATCCCTACAATTTAAGATCCACTGGGAGTGCCACCACTAACCTCTTTCAGTTGTTGGTAGTTGGTAACTAGTTAAGCTAAGTTATGCTCTAGTTACATTCAGTTAGAAGTCATACAGTTTGGTTAGTGCTAGTATTGCATGGCTGCATGTGGGAAGGAACCTATTCTCACCTACTTCTCAGGTACCACATCAGTTCAACTAGTTTAACTGATTATAAATGGTGGAGAGACTGAATGAGACATCTGCAGTTAGACTAGTGAGCTCTGATAGTGATTTAGACACTTCTAGTTAGCCAGTCAATCATTCTTGAGTTGGTAGATTGGAATCCTATTGACATGATTCGAATTCTCCTTTATGTAACATTCGTGTATACTGTTGGGGAGTAATGAAGTTTATACTATAATTATATTGAGCAATACTTATCTATTTCCTATGAAATTTGTCTCGTTTAGTGTGTATTTTTCATTCCATTACACTGCATAATAATACAATTCAATTCACTCATTTCTTGAAGATCAATTGCAAAATAATTCAAATGTGGTATCAGAGCCTACTCAAGTAAGAAACAAGTCTATCCAATCTCTATTGTACACTATAAGCAGCTAGGTTTCCACATAAGTCCCGCAAAGTGTGCATTGCTAACTCTAGATTCTTTTAGAGAAGTATCTGCGGGCGTGACAGACCTTGAGAAAGTGTACATGTCGAGCTGGAAGGTTTGATTCTGACATAGTGCGAATTATTTTTGTGTTTGCAGTGTTTTCTTACAGGTGCTACGTAGCTTGATTGAAGAAATTGACTGTTCAGAAGGAGAATTGATGGATTATCAAGCTTTCTTACCCCGCATCCTAACACCCTTAAACTATGTTGATTGGAGGGAAGATATTTAGGTATCCTTCCACAAGCTTGTCCTGTATAGGATGACCATGTGCTGAGAGACGGACCCTCATCATCCTACTGAGAAATTTTTTTTATTGAACCGGTTGGATGAATCATTTGTTTCCTTTGTGCTCACATATATAGGGATATCCTCTTTCATCTTGGGGGATTGAAGACTCCCAAAGAAGCTTGGGAGAAGCTCAAATTCTTGTTTCGAAATCAAGATGAGCTTCGGGGACACATCTTGGAGAATGAGCTGATAGCCTTATATCCCAACAATTTTGAAACTATCCAGCGGCTTTTTACAAAATTCAAGTCTCTTGCACTACAATGTAAGCAGTGCGGAATAGAGAGGAAGGATGAGCAACTTGTGCGTTCAGTGCTAAGCAAACTTGGTTCTGAGTATTCCGTCTTCATCTCTACCTTCCATTCCAGAAGATCTTCCATCCCCAATTAGAAGATTCCTTCACTTGATGGCTTTTTCAAGTCTTTAATATAGGAGAAAGAAAAGTTGGTCCAAATGGGAGTCCTCCAAACTTCCAAGAACCAAGATCTTTTGATGTCGGACTCTACCAATGCGTAAGATAAATGGAAGCACATGGGGAAGGAGCCTAAATCATCTAATTCAAAGCCAAAATAGATTCATAAGTATTCTAAAGGATCTTCGGGATCCAAGAGAAAGAAAAAGTTTGAAAAGACTAAGTGTCCTTATTGTATGAGGGGCTTTCATTCAGAAATCCAGTGCATGAAGAAGACCCCCGACCAGTTGAAAACTCTCCTTGAGCAGAAGAATATTTCCATTACACAAGGTGCATAGATGTTTGATGATGGAGAGCATACTGAAGAAATTTAGAGGTGCCATTCCTTGAAGGAAGGCCTCACTCCGTCGAAGGCTTACTTGATAGATTCTGGAGCATCCAACCACATGGTTTTCGCCAAGGAGTCCTTCACCTCTTTCACTCTATTAGGAGGACCTAACACTCATATGGGAGATGAATTCCAAATCCCAGCTGTTGAAAGATGTTCAATTAAAATACAACATGATGAGTTCAATAATGTACTCAATGTGCCCTCTTTTGCAGCAAATCAAGTTGTTCAAGATGAAGAAGCAAAATCTTCCACAAAGTTAATTCAAATTGAAGAAAGACTCCTTGGAGCAACTCCTTCTTCTGCCGCTCCATAATTTTATGAGATCTCTGATATCTCATATTCTCATATGGCTGATCCAGAAGAAGACATTTGAATCTCTATTATTGAAGAAAAACTATCCTTCAATTCTATGCAAAAATTCTCCAGTGATTCTTCTATTTTAAATTTTGTGCATACTTTACCGGTGATTGTTTCAGAAAATGAAGAGGAATTTGATTTCTTGATCTCTAATGATGTTTCTGGTGCATAGATAAGTAGGACTTTGGATGTTTTGGAAAATATATCAAATTTTAGAATTTATTCATTCACTCTCATTGATCTTGAGCTTCCAGGAAATTCTACATGATTGAATGCACTAATACTCAAGAGTTTTGAAGAAGGAGAAAAGTGTGCATCTACCATCTCGATGGAGCACACTCTTGGATCTGATATGAACTTAATAAGATCTTATTTGGTTCAAGTGTTAAGTTTCAATAACTTCTAGTAATGCTTGTAGTTGTTCTCATCCATTTTGGTGTAAAAATCAAGTACCCTAAGTCTCATTCAAAATTGTTGTTGGGGATTTGATGTCAGTTTTCTCTTATGAGTTTGCTGATATTATATTTTGTGGATAATTGGTTTTTTTTGAAGCTATATCAGATTATGGAGCTCAATCTTTCGCTCTCAACATTCCTAGGGATTATCTACCTTTCTATTTGATCACAAGATCATCTCCTCATAGAACTAATAAAGATGGATACATTTTGCATTCGCCTAAACTCTTGCTCCTAACACTTGGAGCTGATTTTACCTCACATGGTTTGATGTTCAAGGCTGCAATATATCAGTTTCTTGGGTTTTCCTCACATGGTTCAATTTCTCAAGTACTTTTTCTCTCTCATTAGTTGATCTCAGTTACTCTACATGGGTCTAGTTTTCATCTTGCAGTTGTCTATGTTCCCGATTCAGTTGATCACTTTCTTCTTCTTCCAAAGAGGAAAATTCCTCTAGACATAGCCATTTGTTTGGATAGGTTCACATTCATAGCTTCAAGATTTTGCTGCATAGAAGAACTATACTACTGCATAGTGTTGCAAATTGCAACAATTTTTTTGCAAGTTATTTCCAAAAGACTCAATATTTTTCTCCTAAAAATAGCTTGTATTTCTTGTTCCTGCTTATCTTGAGGGGGTTTTTCCCATGAGGTTTTCACCTATTTCCTCGATTTATTAAGCATCATTTTTTAATTATTTTAGATTGTAACTGGGTGAATTTTGGCCTTGTATCCACGGCCCACAGTTGTCCAAGTTAGGATTAAGGGGGGGTGTTAGGATTTATAATCCTCCCTTGTCTGAACTAATCTATTAGATTATATTTTCCTAACTTAGGAGTCATTTAATTATTATTGGGTCCACTAGTACCATTAGGTCCACTTAGGATAATGGGGCCACTAGTACCAGTCACTAAAGTGTGGGGAACACAGATAGAGTTTAATTGCAACTGATTGCACCTTCATTCATCATTTTATGTGCCTCCTAGGTGAATCCCTACAAGTTAGGAGCCACTGGGAGTGCCACCACCAACCTCCTTCAGTTGTTGGTAGTTGGTAACTAGTTAAGCTAAGTTATGCTCCAGTTACATTCAATTAGAAGTCATCCAGTTCAGTTAGTGCCAATCTTGCATTGATGAATGTGGGAAGGCACCTATTCTCACCTACTTCTCACCTACCGCATTAGTTCAACTAGTTTAACTAATTATAACTGATGGAGAGATTGAATTAGACATATGGAGTTAGGCTAGTGAGCTCAGATAGTGATTTAGACACTTCTAGTTAGCCATCCAGTTAGTCTTGAGTTGGTAGATTCGAATGCTATCCACATGATTCAAATTCTCCTTTGTGTAGCATTCATGTATACTTCTAGGTATTAAAAAAGTTTAAACTGTAATTATACTGAGCAATACTTATCTGTTTCCTATGAAATTTGTCTTGTTTAGTGTGTATTTTTCATTCCATCAGATTACATAATAATATAGTTCAATTACACTCATTTCCTGAAGATAAATGGCACAATTATTCAAATAGGATTCATCCAACCTATTATGCCACTTAGCTTTCTCAACAATAGCATTGGGCTCATTCTCTAAAGCCAAAGAAACTGTATAGATCCCTTACTGTGCAACAAAATGCCAATTTTGGCCTTCCATTCATGATAGTTGAAGGGATTCAAGATCATAGCTGAACAAGAATTCATTCTTAGTTTTTAGAGTCATTTACCCAACACACGCACTTTTGGTCAATTTTGGCCTATCTACCCACTATCCTAAGTTTAATTGACTTACTTGGAATCAGATGAGCACACTATGACATCAGCATGAGAACACCCATGCCTTCCTTCAATCAAGGAGGCCAACTAGGCCTTCACCTTCAATTAGGGATGTTAACTGGGATTCCTCCTTAAATTAGGGAGGCTAACTGGGCTTCCTCATTCAATCATGGAACAATTCTGGGGTGAACTAAGTGTCATAAGTGCACCCAATGCTAATTGATTGTTGTTTCACCTAACAATTAGTTAAGCTAAGTTCTAAAGGTGCCTTCATCTATTATTTGTCTATTTTTGGCCAATATTTATGAACTGGAGTCAACTATGGCGCCTCCAACCACTTCTAATGACAAGTGTCACTTCAGTTAAGTCCATCAGAGCTACTTGGAGTTAGGGATGCACTACCACCTTGAGTTGGACATGTAGTGACATGTGTTGAGTAACATTCCGTTATATTTAGTCATCTATTACACTCTGATTCAGTTAGGACTTAGTTTGAGAGTCAGTTATGGGTAGTTTAGTAGTTAACTAAGTGTGTCTAGTGTTTTTGACGTTTAGTTAAGCTACACCCATCCATGCAATTTGAATGACCTCCTTGTGAATTCAAATTGGTTTGGAATTAATGCATTCTGCATGACATTGTATTGTATTACTCATTCTATTTTTGATAATACAGAGCTGCAACCTCCTATTGCAGTATTGTTGCATCATTTCATGTCCAATTTCTCTTGAATCTATTGTGAGTGTGTGTTTTGTCTCAAATATTTCCGTGACAGACTTAATATGGTATCAGAGCTCATGGCGAGACAAATCTCATTCTTCAAGAGAACATGATTTTTGTCGGATTTGGCATGCAAATTTAGCAAAAGCTCAAATTCCAGCACTGCACCAAAAGCCAAAGGTTTACCACTTAATACCCCAAGTAAAGGAATTGTTGATCAATATTTCTTGATCAATTATGCCGGGTGTGATGAAAACTTGAAATGTGCAGGATGTCCAACCTTAGAGTGACTTTATTGTGTTGATTGCAGGTTTTACAAGTTCTTGACAACATTCTGTACAGTAGCTCCATGGCTCATTCTCTAGATCCTCTCACCTCCTTCAATTACCACCAATGGAAGGAGGATATGGAGATTCAACTCCGTTCAGGAGGGCTCTATCGGGTCACAATGAACACCGACTTAGAGCCTAATGTTGCTGCAGAGAAGATCAAATATTGGAATAAACTGGATGAGGCCTATAGATTTCTATGTTTGTCTATCTCCAAGGATATTATTTTCCACATCTTGGGATTGAACTCTAAAGGAGATTTGGGACCATCTCGCTACCTTGTTTTATAAACAGGATGATCTTTGGATCTATCAGCTTGAAAACGAGTTGATCTCCCTGAATCCAAGCAGCTTCAAATCCATGAATGAATTTTTCACAAAATTCAAGCATCTAGTGCTCTAACTAAAGCAGTGCAAGGTGGAGAAGGAAGATGACCAGCTCATCCTAGATATCATCTCCAAATTGGGTCTAGACTATTCTGTCTTTGTTTCATCATTCCACACAGGGAAGAAAACAACCCCAAATTGGAAAATTCCTTTTCTTGATTCCTTCATCAAGACCCTTAGAAACGATCATGATAATCTTCTTCAGATGGGGATAATCAGATCCTCAAAAGATCAAGCTTTGTTTGGTTTGAGGCCAAAAGATTCGAAATGAAAAGGGAAGCAGAAGAATCCAAGGGCTAAAGTAGATGCTCCAAAGCCGAAAGAAAAGAACTAGCAAGAGGAGCCTTCCGGCTCTAAGAAACACAAGAACAAAGGACATCAAGGCAAGGAGAAAGTCAAGTGTTCTTACTATGGGAAGGGCTTCCACCTTGAGCATTCCTACATGAAGAAGAAAATTGATGAGATGACTTCTCTCCTCGAGAGAAACAATATCAATCTCCTTGAGAGCCTTCAAAGGAGAGATAATCAAGATCGGGATCCCTAGCAAGAAAGAGGTCATGCTCTCATGGCAAGCACCTCAAAGCCCACAGCTCTACTCATAGACTCTGGAGCTTCGAATCACATGATGGAAAGCAGAGATTATTTTTCCTCCCTGGACACTAACAAGAGCATATCCATCCACATGGGAGATGATTCCACCATCATTTCGAAAGGACAAGGTACAATAAATCTTGAACATGGTACCTTTTTCAATGTTCTGTATGTACCCTCTCTGGCCTCCAACCTCCTGAGTGTATATCAAATGAATCATACTAGAGTACCCAAGAGAGTAACCTTCATCCCCAATGATGTGGAAATAAATGAGATTGCATCCGGAAAACTTGTTGCAAAAGGCCTTGCAAACCATCATGCAAAAGCCTATGAGTATTCCCATTTTTTGGCAGATGTAAAGCCCACTGCTCTTCTAACTGACGGAAATGAGCTCAGTAGAGTCTAACATGAGAGATTTGGTCATTTAAATTTAAGTACTTGCAACAAATTCAGAAAAATTCCATGGTTGAAGGACTCCTGACGATCAGAACTACAAAAGGAATTTGCAATGGTTGTGTTTGTGGGAAAACACCCTGAGCATAAGCTTGATCGGGGGAAGGATTGTCGTGCATCAAGTATATTCGGGCTTCTACATTCTGATATCATTGCACCAATTCCCATTACATTCATGAATGGATCTTGGTAAGTACTCACCTTCATAGATGATTTTTCTAGATACACCTGGGTGTTTTTCATTAAGAAAAAATCTGAAGTTTTAGAGAAATTCATCGAATTGAAAGCACTGGTTGAGAATTCCTCTAGGAAAAAGATCAAATCCCTGAGATCTTATAATGGCAGGGAATATATCAGTACTAAGTTGCTGAAGATATGTTCTGACAGTGGGATCAAGATCCAACATTCCGTTCCCTGCATGGGCTCGGATGTGTCATATTTCAGGGTGTTTGGGTCCACTACATGGGCCTGTATTCCATCTGACAAGAGGAAATCTATAACACCTTGGTTTTGACCCTGACTACATTAAAATGTATATATTGTAGTTAATCATGGTGAGGAGCTAAAGGAAAAATCCCCTCCATGGATTATTGTTTCATGTTTCGGCGATTAAAATCGATGCCGATAGTATTTTGTGCTAGACAAGCACGATATAATGTTGGACACCATGTAAATATGCATTTTAATTAAAATACCCACACCCAGCTATGTCAATGCAACCATAATGAAAAGGCCATGATTTCCTAAGGATAATGGGGGGGGGGATATTTAAACTTTGGGGCCAATGGGGAAAAACCAAATGTCAAAGGGAGAACCCATCAAACTGTCGACTACCTTTCTTGTCTTATTCACCCAATCATTTATTACTGCCAGAAGTTGGTTGAGTTGGTTATTGCATGGGATGGGCAAGGTATGACAGCCCAAATTTGAATTGGAGAAGCCATCAGTTTTTGGGAAATGCAATTTGACTCCTTGGGCAAGTAAAAACCCAAAAACGTATGCCATTCTTCCAGGCTTCCATGTTTTTCATATTTTTCCTCACCATTTTTCCTTCATGTGAACTCTCTGAGGCATTCAGTTCTTCCTACATGTTTTAATTCCATGTTTTTGGTTATTGGCTTCATTTTTCCCATGGATGGGAGGTCGTTTTTGTAATGCCATGGATTCGGTTGATTTCCTCACGTTTTTGGAGTTGCTGGTGCATTTTCCACTCACGTTTTTGCAGTTTCAAAAGTTTTTACCATGGTTGTGAAGTGTTTCTGTTAGCTTCTAGTGGCTGGGATCTTTTTTGGGCATTTTGATTCCGTTTCCACATGCCCATGGTGGGGAATTTCATTGTTTAGTGTTTCCCAACGAGTGGGAGAACAGAGCCATGAATTTTGGGTGTTGTTGAGGTCGTTTTGGCCACGTTAGGGCCATAAATAAATCTGGAATTCGAGTTTCTCAGCTTGAGTTATTTCTACCAAGTTTCCATACCCAGTTTTGATAGCTGTGGTGTTTTTCCTTCAGTACATAACTGTTATTGTTGTGTGCACACCGTTTGTTGACCTTTGAACTGTCTTTGGGTGTGGAAATGGGGTCTGAGCTTGCTTGAAAACCTAGTGTGTGTGTGTAAATTGAACCCAGTCATAGAACAATTACACTCACAACAATTATCAATTGTACATGCAAAATCACTCACAAAAGAGACTGAATATGGAGCTGAACACTAAACTGTATTGAATAAGTGTACAATAGCCAACCCTGTAATAACATAGGCTACCACAATAAATAATTACATCAGGGATTTGAATGCATGAGAAGGCAATTCGAATCTAGTCAAAAGCAGGCGTACTAAATCTAAGCAAATCCCCCATAGGTGCATAAAGCAGTTTCCAAAACTGTCAAGGAGCTCACGAATTGGAAAAAGCACTTAAGCAAGCTAAAAGGTAATGGAAGGACAAATCATACATGCTTTTCATAGGAGAAAAGAGTGGAGGATGTGGAGGACAAAAAACTAGTTAACCTCACCTAGTCAAACTTTCCCAATTGCCTTAAAACACTGAAAAAGCAGGGCGCTTAGGAGGCCAGGAATAAAGCAGATTTGATTCCTTGAGGTTTCCCAAGTGCTCCATGAGTCAAATTTAGCAAGTTTGACCACTATGGATGTGTAGATGACAACTTGCATAAGGTGGAACATGGAAACTAGGCAAATAAGACAAAAATGGATTAATTAATGTCTAAGGTAGCTAACTATGGGTTGATTATTCTAACAGTGTGCAGGATCCTCATATACTGATTTAGAGGGATGGGTTTCTTCTTTACACCCTTGAATAGCATTGGGAGGGAAGGCATAGCCTGAGGGACTGTGTAGTAGAGAAGCGGTTACTTCCTTATGTGGGGTGTGTGTGGATGTTTTAGAAGTCATGCTAGTTCTAGTGCAGGTGTCCATAGCTCTTGGATTGAGCTCACTAGCTTAGCAACCAACCTTTCTAGCTCCATGTTAGCCTGATAAACCCAACTGTATTGGCTTGGCTGAGTTTTCAGTATCCTTGGCTACGTGTGAGCCTTCTAATGTTCACCTTATTCCTTGTGGAATCATGCCCAGCTCGAGGGTGGCAGTGTTGCTGATTGATTGATGAGCACACTGGCCTATGGTTGGGTGAAACGTTGCAGCGACATAGCTGGTTGTGGGACAATATTCTTCTGAGATAAGTATTCTTGTTTTTAAATCCTTGCAACTGTGTTGGTTTTATAAATCAATATGAACATGTTAAATTCTGTGAATTAATGAATGTGCTTCCGTTGTTTGATAGTAATTTATGCATCTGTGTATGTTTAAGTTCAATGCATTTTTATTTTATGTTCATGGGGCTTAGTTTTCCCAGAATATTAGCATTATAGTCGCGTCCTCTTGCCAGTAGAAGGGTGGGGACGTGACAGATTGGTATCAGAGCATTAGGTTTCAGTATTCGGCCTCTATGGGCCAAGGAAATCAGTTGACAGAGGTGAGGGTAACTTCTTTTGAATATATACCACCATAGAAAAAATGAAAATTTTCTAAGTATGGTATGTTGAATGACTTTGGTTAAGTCTATTCGATATGTCGGATGCCTTCAAAAGAAGAGAGCCGATGTAGTAGCTAGAATGTCCGAAGGGAGCCGCAACGACGACGTTGTTACCTTCTTTCTTTCGACATGGTGCACGACAATCCAAGAACCTTCCGATGCAATGAAGACTTCGGTAGGTGTAAGTTTGAGTCTGAGCCACTATAGCGGCTACGACGCCCAAGATGTGAGTCGACGATAGGGACTCAGCTTGCAGAAAGGTAGCCACAACAGCGGGAAGGGAAAAGAGTTGGGAGTTGATGCACATTGGGAGAGGCAAGCCGACGAAAAGAAAATTGAAAATTTTTATAACTAGGGAAGTGGTGGGCGAAAGATAAAGAGGAATCCACTACAACGGTGGAATGAAGACAAAGACCAAGCTACTACGGCGGTTGGAAGAGGAAAATTTTGCTGCAGAAGAAATATTCTCAAAATATTCTAAGTGTTGGTCGACGGCGGAGGAAATATGGAAACAGAGTCGACGTAGCGGCGGCTAGAAAAAAAAGAATGAAACGCTACGGTGGCCAGAAATTGAAAGTGAGAGCCTCTACAGTAGACAGAAAGTGAAGTTCGAGCCGCTATGGTAGCAGAATAGAAATGAAGATCGAGTTTCTATGACGGCGGGTGAGAAGGAAAGAGGGAGCCTCTATGACTGCGGGTGAGAAAGGAAGACGAAGCCGCAATGACGGTAGATGAAAAATGAAGATTGAACTGCAGTAGTGGGTGAAAATTTTGAAAATTTTTCCAAAACAAGGATTTTCAGTAGGATTTTAGGGGCTAGAAAGATGAAAAATGGCAGCCTGTTTATGCACCAAAAAATGGCAAGCCCCTTGACCCCCGTCGTCCCCTTGAGACAGTCGTTCTTTGTGAAAAGAAAATTCTATGATTTGACAAAGTTGTCAATATATGATGTTTCCAATGCAGGTAAGTAATGTATGATTCATTTGAACGTATGCAGCTAACAATTGTGTTATTAACAGATTTTACAGAATCATAGTCACCTTCAAAGGTAGTATACCAGATAGTGCAGTTCGTTAAAGTGAATTGTGGTTCAGCCATGAGAACCTTTAGCATGAATGATGACAGAAACCCAATCATGAGTACGAGGAAGATGCTATGGGGGGGAATGTCCGAGTTGGAAATGCTGAGACAGAGTCTAATGGGAGGAGATTTCAAGAGACTCTCCCATATTTTGTAGCCACCATGAGAAGCCTAAGGGTGGAGATCCAAAGTTGCAAGGAAAATAATGAAAGATTGGTGAAGGCTCAAAGGAGCAGAATTAGCTAAATGCAGCCATGCTGCAAAGTTTGACCAAAATCCAGAGGCAGATGAACTCTGGGGACTAGACAGTAAGACTGGAAGGTAGTAAGAGCAGTACCAGAAGAAGAAAGAGATCTCCTAGTGAGTCATCTGAATCTAAAGGATCCATTGGGGATTCAATATCTTCATCTCATAGGAATGAGAGGAAGAGGTGTTACGAGAAACATTCATGTGATGAATTTAAGAAGGCAAGGCCCTCTACCTTTAATGGTGAGATAAAGAATGGACAAGAAGCTGAAGCTTGGCTTCTTGGGATGAGGAAATATTTCCAAGTCCAAGACTATTCAGGAAATATGAAGGCTAGGGTATCCATATTCAATTTGACTGGAAGAGCATCCATATGGTGGGAGCACTTTAGGCAAGTAAAGAAGATCAATGAAAGAAAGATTGTATGGAAGCAGTTCTAGAATTACTTAAAGTAGAAGTACATTTCCGACAGGTACTATGATGATAAGGTCAAGGAGTTCCATGAGCTGAGATTGGGACAACATACCATGGAATAATATGCAAATAAGTTCTTGGAACTATTGAGGTTTGTCAGGTACATCAAAGATGAAAAAGTGAAAATCTGACGTTTCCTGAGTGGATTGCCTCAGTCTTACAAGGACAGAATTGAGTTTTATGAACCTAGAACTCTGGAATAAGCAATAAGGAAGGCTAAGTATTGCTATGAGCAAAGAAAAGGAAATCCCAATTACCAGAAGACATGGGTGGATAAAAGGAATGAGAAGTCTGATCAAAGGAAGAAAGGTTTCAAACCTTATAACTTCAGGAATCAACAGAAGTAGCCATCCCAAGTTGAGAAGCATTCATCCAGAGTGGTGGGAGAAAATCTCAGAGAACCACAGCAAAACAGAGGACCACTCCAATGTTGGAAATGTGGAGGACCCCACATGCATAGCAATTGTCCACTTGAGAACAAGAATGCAAGGCCAACTTACAACATTCATGATGCAGAAATAGTGGGTCAAGTAGCAAGGGCTGTCCCTAGGATCTATGCAGCATTGGAGGACCGCCAAGTAGATCACTAGTCAACCATGGTTGAATTTACAGGTAATATTGTTGAGAAATCTGTTTCTATTTTGATTGACACTGGTTCTACTCACAGTTACATTACCCCTAGAGTAGTGGAGATTTGGGCTTTTAAGAAAGTAAAGCATAGGAAAAATTGGTTAGTTCAGCTAGCCACTGGAACTAAGAGGAAGGTTAGTGAAGTGGTAGAGAAGTGTCCATTGCTTATGAGTGGATTGGTCACTTGTGTAGATCTGAATGTTCTACCACTTGGTTCCTATGATGTTATCATTGGAATGGATTGGTTAGAGGCTCACAGGGTAAAAATTGTTTGTTATAATAGGACCTTTGAGTGCTTGGATGAAGAAGGCAACTCAAGGATTGTGAAAGGCATTCCAAGGGTGATTTTTGTTAGGCATATTTCAGCAATGCAGTTGAAGAAGTTATGTAGGAAAGGTTTCCAGTTGTATGCAGCTCATATTTTGGATGCAATACAGAATGAAACTCCTAGGTTGGAGGACTTTCATGTGTTGCAAGAATTCATAATTCAGGGATGTGATTCCTGATGAGATTCCATTGCTTCCCCCAAAGAGGGACATTGATTTCAAAATTGAACTTGTGCCAGGAGCAGCACTAGTGTCCAAGACACCCTACAAGATGAGTACATTAGAAATGCTAGAGCTGAAGATGCAACTACAAGAGTTGTTGGAGAATAAGTATATCGGGCTGAGTGTGTCTCCTTGGGGAGCACCAGTTCTGTTTGTGAAGAATAAAAATGGTACACTCATATTGTGTATTGATTACAAACAGTTTAACAAGGTCACAGTGAAGAATAAATACCCTTTTCCTAGGATTGATTACTTCTTTGATCAAATGAGGGGACCAAAGGTATTTTCAAATATTGACTTGATGTTTGGTTACCATTAGGTAAGAATCAAGGATGAAGACATTCATAAGACAACTTTCAGGACAAGGTATGGGAATTATGAGTTTGTAGTGGTACCATTTGGTCTCACAAATGCACCAGCTACATTTATGTGCCTTATGAATAGTGTCTTCAGTAGGTATTTGGAAAAGTTTGTTCTTTTTTTCCTTGATGACATTCTTATTTATTCTAAGAATCATGAAGAGCATGAAGAGCATATGAGATTGATATTACAATTTCTTAGGGAGTGTTAGTGCTATAAATTATTCTCAAACTACAAAAGAACAAGCCAACACAATCTCATAAAACAAAATTAACTAAAATAGGTTTTTAGGGTTTTGGTTGTGCAGTTTGTAAACAAGAGGGTAAAAACTTCACAAGGCTAAAGCAAAGACTAAATCATGCACAATTGAAGGACTGAGATGCATAACATATAAAACATAAACCAGATCCAATAATCATAGCACTGAATTCCATCCACAGATAACAAGCATTAAATGAATAATAACCTCAAACAAGAAATGAATATATCAACTGAGTGATTAAACAAATGAGAAATGAAGCCAACAAATAGGCTAAATAGGGCTTATAGTTGCATATATTTCATAATCAGTCATTCAAAAATACATAAGAGTTTTTGGCACTTAGCTTCATAAACCACAGCTTGATAGCATCCCCTTGTACAAAAATTTGAACCCTCAGTATTTTCCCAACCTTACTTTTATCTTGGTTTCTCAAAGACAGTTACATAACTGAAAAAAATACTTTTAGGTCATGTTAGGTCATGATTTTGTCTTCCTTAGTTTTATGCTTTTATTTATGTTTTTGAACCTTGCTAGTATTTTTGCTTCTAGGAAATTTTGTTTATAAAGGTTAATTTTGAGTTCAAGCTTTTAATGTTCATGATTTTGATATTTCTTATTTTTAAGCTTGCTTTTATAAATTTTTCTTAGATTTCATTCTTGAAGGGTTCTACAAGGTATATATGGATTAAATGGTTTTATAAATGACACTAAGGTTGAGATTAAGCATATAAACCAAGTCTTAAACTTTATTAGTGGCCTAATGATGTGAAATTATGTGATTGGACTTTCTTGTAGCGCAAGAGCAAAATTAATACACTAGAGTGCTACAAGAAAGTTGTGAATGCCAAAATCATCATTTTTCAGTCCGATTTTTTTGGGTGTCTTGTCCCTGAGCTATTAATCACATCATTTGTTGCATTTGATCCATGTCCTGCATATTTTATCGTTGAAATCGGTGGATGATCATCATATGAGGTAGATTGCATGCAGTGCAGGATGAATGATGATAGCGAGTAGAATGAGGCAGAGTTTTTTGAGAGCATGTTCCTTATTTGAAGGATACGAAGGATATTGAAGATCGTGGTGAGAGCACATTGCTGAGAATTTGGGGTTTTTACAACTAAATGAGGAATTAGGGCTTTCCAACAGCGATTGTTTGAAGTGGTCTAGACAGTTAGAGACAGGTGGAACATGAAATTTGACACCTAAACATTGAAGTGATTGCATGTGGAAATTGAATCCAGGTGTTAGAACAATTACACTCACAAAAATTGCCAATTACACATGCAAATTACTCACAAAGGACACTGAATATGGAGCAGAACACTAATCTATATTGAATAAGTGTACAATAGCCAACCCTGTGAAGTCATAGGCTTCCACAATAAATAATTACATGAGAGATTCGAATGCATAAGGATGCCATTCGAATTTGGTCAAAAGCAGGCTTACTAAATCTAAGCAAATCCCCCATAGGTGCATAAAGCACTTTCCAAATCTGTCTAGGAGCTCACGAATTGGCAAAATCAATTTGGCAAGCTAATAAATGATGGAAGGACAACTCATGAGGATAAAAAACAAGTTAACTTCACCTAGTCAAACTTTCCCAATTTCCTTAAAAAGCAGAAAAAGCAGACATGCGCTAGGAAGGACAGGAATAAAGCAGATTTGATTCCAAGTGGTTTCCCAAGTGCTCCATGACTCAAATTTAGCAATTTTGACCACTTTGGATGTGTGGAGGACAACTTGCATAAGGTGGAATATGGAAACTAGGCAAATAAGACAAAAATTGGATTAATTAATGTCTAAGGTAGCTAACTATGGGTTGATTATTCTAGCACCCCCCCTTAAGCCTGACTTATGAGTAAAATATCAGAAAATTATAGGGCCTAGCAACAAGGCTTAGTCACCCTTTACATACTGCATGTCCATTTAATGAAGGAAAGAGGCAAAAACCTAGTGGGAAAAATCCTCCCTTAAACATGGACAACAAAACAAAATTTGAAATATTGTCATCACTCATGCTTCACAGCATGATCAACAATCCCCAGCAATGATTTGATATTGCTGAATTTCTTCTCACAAAAAAATTTGGTGAAGATATCTGCTACTTGTTTTGAAGATGAACAGAAGAGTAGGTGAATGGTGCCATCATGCACAAGCTGTCTGATGTAGTGCATATGGATCTCAATGTGTTTGGTTCTCTTTTTCTGAACTAGATCATTGCAGATTCGAATGGTACTCTGATTATCACAATAGATAGTAGTTGAGTATTCTGATTCGAAGCCACACTCACCAAGCAACCCTTGCAACCATAAACATTGAGTTGTTGCATTTACAACTCCTCTGTACTCTGCTTCTGTAGATGAGAGTGCAATGGCACTCTGTTTCTTGCTTGACCAGCTGATTGGCCCTTCAGCAAGAATGAACACATATCTTGATGTTGACTTTCGATCTATGCTTTCACCTTCCCAATCACTGTCAGTAAACCCAATCAAATCAAGATCAGATTTAGCTTTGTAGAAGATCCCATGAGTCCTTATTCCCTAAACAAAGTTAAGGATCCTTTTGGATGCTCTCTAATGGATCTCATGAGGCTGATCCATGTATCTTGAAGACACACTTACTGCATAACAAATATTAGGTCGAGTATGTGTAAGATACATCAAACATCCAATCAATTGCCTATACAGTGTATTGTTTACCATAGGTGAAGAATCAACTTCTTCAAGCTTAAATCCTGAAAGGAGTCTTGCTTGGCTTGCAATCCTTCATATTGAATTTATTCAGCAAATCCAAGGCATACTTGGACTGATGTACTTTGATTCCTTCTTTGGTTTGAGCAATCTCGAGCCCCAAGAATTGGCTCAATAAGCCCAAATCAGTCATTGAGAAGGCATGGTTTAGTGCATCCTTCAAGGAAACAATTTCATCCTTTGAGCTTCCTGTAATGAGAAGGTCATCTACATATAAAAAAATGATCATTAATGAACCATGAATCATATTTAAATAGACATTTGGATCTAACTTGCATCGAACAAAATTCATTGATAGCAGAAAGCTATCAATCTTGGCATACCAAGCCCTGGGGGCTTGCTTAAGCCCATACAATGACTTCTTTAGCCTGCACACAAGAGATGGGTTAGTATCAAATCCTTGAGGCTGCTGCATGTAAATCTCTTCAGTGAGATCTCCATTCAGGAAAGCACACTTCACATCCATGTGGTGTACCTCCCACTGCTTAGAAGCTGCAATGGCTAAGGCTAGCCTGATGGAGTCCATCTTTGCCATTGGTGCAAAGGTCTCATTGTAGTCTATGTCATGTACCTATGAGTAGCCCTTGGCTACCAATATAGCCTTGTATTTCAGAGGTGAACCATCAGCAGCAAATTTGGTTTTGTAAACCCACTTACACTGAACTAGCTTCCTCCCTGGGGGAAGATCAACCAGCTCCCAAGTGTTGTTCTTCTAGAGTGAGCTAAACTCTTATTTCATGGTTGTTTGCCATCTTGGATCATTTTCTACATATTCATATTTCTATGGGTCTGATTCAACCATCAGATAGCATTTCTCTGCAAACATAGGATCTTTCATGCACATAGCACTCTCAAACTGAGATCTAGTCCTCCTAGGATCATTAGGATTTCCAGCTAGTTCTCCAGCTGCATGAATGGTCTTTGCTGCCCATTTTGGTCTTGTAGGACTGTTAGGATCTGCAATTAAATCATCATTATCAGACATATCAGAATCATCATGTTCAACTATCTCTTCACTTACATTCAAAGGTTCTGGTGGTGAAGAGGATTCTCCAACTTCCACTACTACTAGGGGCTCTTCTTGAAACTGAACACACCTTTCAATGAAGGATTTGTTTTTGCTCAAATTGATTAGCTTGTACCATTTTGAATATTCAGGGTACCCAACAAATAGACACTCTGGGCCTTGGGGCTGCAAATCCTTCCTCTTTTCTGTTGGAATTCTAGCCCAAGCCCTTGAGCCAAAAATCCTGAAATGGGTCACATCTGGATTGTGCCCACTCCATGCTTCGAAAGGAGTCATACCATCAAGATGTTTATGAGGCACCCTATTCTGGATATAGGCTGCACAGTTTATAGCTTCGGCCCAAAACTTTGGTGGCAAATTCTTAGCCTCCATCATGCATGTTGCCATCTCTTTCAATGATCTGTTCTTCCTCTCAGCAACACCATTCTGCTGTGGTGTGTAAGGGATAGAATGTTGCATCTGAATATCTGCATCTACATAATATTGAATGAACTCAGACTTGACATACTCACAACCATTGTCAGATCTGAGGACCTTGAGTTTCCTCCCAGACTGGTTTTCAACCAAAGCCTTAAAGACTTTGAAGAGGCCATAAACTTCAGACTTGTGTTTCAGGAAGTAAACCCAGCAATACCTAGAAAAGTCATATATGAATGTCAATGCATATTTTGCTTGACTCATTGACATATGAGGAAATGGGCCAGCAACATCACTGTGGATCAACTCAAGAGGTGCAGAGGTTCTCTCATGACTAGCTTTCTCAAATTTATGCTCTGGGTGTTTTCCTAAGATGCAACCTTGATAGACTCCTTTGGAAAACTTAATCTTTGGTAACCCTATGGCCATTTATTTTTCACTAAGATCAGAAAGATACTTGTAATTAAGGTTGCCAAATATTTCATGCCAAAGCTTGCTTTCCTCATTAGCATGAATCAAAAGAGCAGAGGGGTTTGAGTAGGGTAGGAAGTGTGAGAACATGTATACCTTCGAAGTGTGATTTGCAATTCCTTTTGCAATGAATTTACCACTTGAGATCTCTGTGATCTCAACTTCATCAGGGGAGAAGATGACCTTCTTTGGAGACCCTATGTGGGTCATCTGATACACTGATAAGAGGTTAGAGGAAAGACCTGGAACATACAACACATTGTTGAACTTACCATGGTCAAGATCAATCCTCCCTTTGCCCAAACTTTCAGTGAGAGAGTCATCTCCCAGTACTATTGGTGGACCTTTCGACATGTCAAGTGAGTTGAATGCCTCCTTGGTCGAAACCATATGTCTTGAAGCTCCAGAATCAATGATGAAACTAGGTGAGCTTGATGTGCCAGCAACCAATGCATGAACTCTCTCTTTGTCTTCTGAATTTGATCCTCCTTCCCTCTTCTTTGAGATGTCTGGAAGGGAGATGCCATTCTTCTCCAGGATTTGGGTCAGCATGTATATTTGCTTCTTCATGCAGGAGATTTTAGAATGATTTCCCTTACTGCAGTATGCGCACTTGCTCATATCTCCTTTGTTCTTCTTCTTCTGGGGGTTCTTCTTGGAACCTTGAGGATCCTCTGGAGACTTGTTCTTGTCTCTCTTTTTCTTAGGTGGATTCTTAGCTTTCTTCTTGCATTTTGAATCCACCCTTGAATCTCTAGCAACCAGAGCTTGGTCTTTGGAAGGTTTGATGGTGCCCATCATCACCAATTTATCTTGTTCTTGTGTGAGAGATTCCATGAAATCTGTAAGGCTAGGCATTTTCCAGGATCAAGCTATCAACTATGTGGCATAGAAGGTCGATACAAACACTGAATAGTCAGGGCCAATCTTCGATAGTATGGCCAAAACTAGTTGCTCATCTTTCTTTTCGATCCCACATTGTTTTAGCTGCAAAACAAGGGCTTTGAACTTGGAAAAATAGAGTTGCAAAGATTCAAAGCTATTGGGACTCAGGGAGATCAATTCATTTTGAATTTGATGTCCCCTCATCTCATCTGTCTTACCAAAAATCTCAACAAGCTTCTCCCATACTTCATTTGGTGATGTCAATCCATCAAGATGGAAAAGGAGGTCTCTGGATATGCTTAGACACATGAGACCATATCCCTCATCCCTCCTGTTGTGCCATTTAATTTTCTCTACAGCTGCATTCGGCTCTACTTCTGTTGCCATAGTCACTCTGTAGAGGCCTTTCTCTCTCAACAGTATCTTCATCTATGCTTTCCATTCAAAGAAGTTAAATGGAGTCAAGATGATCTTCTGAGATTGGTCCATAGCTCAGAAATTGTCCCTTTAGTCAACAGAATGCTCCCAGTCAATGATGTCAAACCTACAATAAAAATTGGAAGGAGAGAAATCGATCTACGAAGGCTCTGATACCATGTGGAAATTGAACCCAGGTGTTAGAACAATTACACTCACAAAAATTTCCAATTACACATGCAAATTACTCACAAAGGAGATTGAATATGGAGTAGAACACTAATCTGTATTGAATAAGTGTACAATAGCCAACCCTATGAATTCATAGGCTTCCACAATAATTAATTACATGAGAGATTCAAATGCATAAGGATTCCATTCGAATTTGGTCAAAAGCAGTCTTACTAAATCTAAGCAAATTCCCCATAGGTGCATAAAGCACTTTCCAAATCTGTCTAGGAGCTCACGAATTGGAAAATTAATTAGGAAAGCTAATAGATGATGGAAGGACAACTCATACATGCTTTTCTTAGGAGAAAAGAGTGGAGGATGATGAGGACAAAAAACAAGTTAACTTCACCTAGTCAAACTTTCCCAATTTCCTTAAAACTCAGAAAAAGTAGGCAATAAAGCAGAAAAAGTAGACATGCACTAGGAAGGCTAGGAATAAAGAATATTTGATTCCAAGTGGTTTCCCAAGCACCCCATGACTCAAATTTAGCAAGTTTGACCACTTTGGATGTGTGGAGGACAACTTGCAGAAGGTGGAATATGGAAACTAGGCAAATAAGACAAAAATTGGATTAATTAATGTCTAAGGTAGCTAACTATGGGTTGATTATTCTAAAATTGCATTCTAGTACTTGTATTGATCTTCTAAGCAGGTACCCCACATGGTATTTGTTAGGGTTTGTTTAATTTGGGGTTTTTCTGATAAAATCCTAATGTTAAAATTCGAAGGAAGGATATGAGTTTTTTCACTTAATAGCCTATGAATGATGAATTATTAACAAATATATCCAAGTATTCATCATTTAAAATAGTAAAATTCAAGGAAGAACTATTGGAGGTCCCTAAACTCTGTGATTAGGTCAAACTACTGCAATTTGGCACAAAATATTCCCTGAATTATGTGTCAGGGAAAACTATCATAATTTGAAGATAGACAGACTGTGGTGACAGGTAGCTATTAAAACCATAGTAAACATGAATAAAAGTGGAAAAACAAATAGAACTAAGCCCACTGACCTAGTTTGGATAGATAATTTTCCAGAATGTGTAGAGTTATTTTCTAATGCAGGATGGTTGACATTTTTAAAAAATATTGATGGATATCATACAGAGGTCTCTCATAAATTTGCTCAGTGCTATGATAAAGACATTGTGTCTTTTGATACTTTACAATTCAAATTGACTGAGGAGATGGTTGCTGAGGCAACAAGCATCAAGAGCGAAGGGGAATTATGGTTTAAGAAGGTTCCATTCACCTTCAATGCACAAAAGTACTTACTTCCTGGTGTAATTGTAGATTGGGGTAAAGGTGTACCCATTCATAACTTCAAGCCTGAATGGATAGAACCCATTAAAGTTTTACAGATTTATATTACCTGTGAGGGTAGATATGCCTTTGTTTTCAAATACCACTTCAGATTTCTCCAGCATCTCAGTAATGAGTCCAAGATGAACTTGCCCTTATTCTTTTTGAAGAGTCTGTAGAAGATGTCTTGCAGAATTAAGGAGCACCAAAATCATACTAAACAGTCCATTTTCCACCATGGACTTATCAAACTCATCATAAACACTGTTTTGCAGATTATGGGAAAGACTTGGGAGTATTTCCTTTTCTGGTCAAGTTTTCAACATGGTCAAGAAGGACAGTCTCACAGAAGACAAGCTGATAAAGGATAGACTTTGATCAGAAAGCTCAGGAAAAAGGTAAAGGTCAAAGATGAAGACAGGGTTAAATTAGAGGAAGTTTCAGATCATGCAAATGAAGACTTTGAATCTAAACAACACCTTAATGACAATGAGAGCAAATATTTACAGTCAGATAATAAGGAGACTAAGCCTGTTGAAAATGATGTACCAACATAGACAATTGTTGCTGAAACGATTGTACCTGTAAAGAAAATTTCAGATGAGAAAGAGGATATTGAAGTTCAAAGACAAAGTCCAATCACAGTTCTATCAGAAGATGAGAAATTCTTGTTTGAGGATGATAAAGTCCCTGTCACTGATGCAACTATGGTTTGTACTGAAAATCAATTTCACAGCCAAGGTGATGAGGCATCATTACCAAAAATAAAGAAACTTAAATTTGTTGAATTTTCCTCAGTTACCCATCAGGGTAAGACTTTCAAAATGTTGGGGGAGAATGCTCCTGTGTGGAGACCAAAAACCAGACCTAGAAATAAGCTCAAACTGAATATGAATGTCACGTCCCCATGCCTCCGACCGGCAAGGAAGACATGACTACCAATGCTTCAAACACTCGGGCTAAGTGCCCCATGAACATGTACAGGATTAAAAATTGCTGGGAACAGAACGCTTAAACGTATGCATTGAACTTAATTAAGCACATAAGAGAAATTATCATGCACAGATGCAATTATCTATTAGACACAGTGGAAACATCATACATTCCAACAAGCAATCTGTTCAACATGTTCATTTCATTTACATTAACAGAATTTACAGTTGCAGAAGTAAAATGGACAGAGCACTTATCTTATGAAAGCTTTTCTCCGCAACCAGCTACACCACTGCAACGTTCCACCCAAACATAGGCCATCATGCTCCTTAATCTCTCAGCAACGCTGCCACCCCCGAGCTGGGCATGATTCTCCAAGCAATAAGGGAACTAGAAGGCTTACCCATAGCCAGGTGTGCACAAAACACACAGCCAAGCCAACCGAGTTGGGTTTATCAGGCCATTAAGGAGTTGGAGAAGGCAGATTGCTAAGCTGGTGAGATCATTACAGAGCCAAGAAAACCTACACCAGAACTAGCCTGACCTCTAAGACACCCATCCACACCCAACACAAGGAATCAGTCCCTTCTCTACTACACAGTCCCTCAGGCCCTGCATTCCCTTCCAGTGCTATTTAGGGGTGATGGAGAAGAAGGTCAGCCCTCTAGCTCTGTCTGTGTGGTTTCCAGCCACCAGGTTTATCAAGCAAAACTAAGCCAATATCCCTGCTCCTCTCACAGTCCGAAGACCAACCATTGCACTTAGGCAAATAATTAGCTATCATAGCTTAAACAGGGAAAAATGGCTCCCAAGGAACTATACAATGAATTCCCCAAAACACAGTAGCAAACTCAATTACAGCAGGGGAAAATCAATAGTCCGTCCAAGGCAATTGAGCCACGAGAAGACTCACACAGACCATGCTAGAAACGAATTTACAGACTCCCGGCCTGGGTGTGAGCAACAATCAACGCCAGATACATAGTTCGATTCGTGAGGCAAAGATACAGCTGCACCGTCCACCAATCCGCAGAAGAAAATCATGTGGGTAAAACCCAGAAATTCCTGTGCGTGAGAGAAACAATCAGACCCCGTGAGGAAAGAACAACTCTTCCTGGCTCGTGGGTGAACAACAACAACTGAGGGGACGCGAAATTGGCTGTGCATGAGTAACAACAACAATTCCCCGCGTGAAGGTGAGCAGCAATGGCAAGGACGTGAAAATGCCAATGCCTGAGCGTTTTTCAACTCGTGGTGAGGAAGGAAAAATGTCCGCGTGAGTGAAGAGTGCGTGAAGGTTTTCCTCCCATTCTGAAGTCAACTGCTGGGGTGGAGTGTGCATGGGGGCAAGGACTGACAGTCCTGCCACCCCACTCCCAAAATCAATAACTGCCTCAACTAACAGCAGCAATTATTAATTGCAGGTGGTTGAGTAAGACAAGGAAAGAAGACACATGGGTAATTTGCCTTATTGGCCAAAGTTGGAAAATCCCCCCCCCCCCACATCCTTATCCCTAGGAAAATCATGCCCCATTCGATTTAGTTGCCGCGACCGTAGCTGGTTGTGTCCATTTAATTAATTATGATGCATATTTACATGATGGCAAACATAATATATGCCGCATGCCCCGATATACAATCGATGACAAATTCAAATCCAAAACATAACGTGATCGATCAATGGTGGGGCCTTGGCCTTTAGCTCCACACCATGATCATTACAATATATACATCATATACATCTAATGTAACGGGGTCAAAACCGGGACATTACATTCCCCTCCCCCTTCAATAGCACTGTCCTCAGTGCTTACAAAATTGAACAAAATGATATACTAGCATCGCCTCAGTGTTCCCCAGAATTGAACAAAAATGGATGTGCCAATCGCATGGCATCCTCCAGCTCCCATGTAGCCTCTTCAGGTCCGAAGTGCTCCCATTGCACCTTTACCTGCCCT
>LPNX010014471.1:443247-571524 GCA_001517045.1 Pseudotsuga menziesii
GTCACGAGAGCGATCCCTATGGTGTCTCCTTATTTTTCTTCTATGAGAAGAAAAGCTTGAATACCCGCTGGATTCTTCAGAATCGGATGTTCCACTAGAAGTTCTTCTCCTTCTCCTAGTACTGCTCTTACTGCCTTCTGGTCTCGCTGTACCTCGTCCAGAGTCTATCTTCTTGTGCAAGTCTGTCAAACTCTGCAACATTGCAGCATTCAACTGATGCTGCTCTTCTTTGGCTTTAATCAGGCTTCTCATAGTAGCTGCAACATCTGACGGCGTCTCTTGGAATCTCCTTCCGTTAGACTCAATGTCATCATTTCTATTACGAACATTTTCTCCCATGGCACCTTCTGCTTGCTTGAAGGAATCCCGAGCATCATACCCATCACGGGTTCTCATAACTGAACCACCCCTTACTTACCAAACTGCACTACCTGGAATACTTCCCTGGAAGGTGATTATGTCTTTGCAAACGTGTTAGCAACACACTGTTAGATACATAGTCATCAATATAAACCAGCATTACTTACCTTTTTCCTGGAATAATCATAAAATTATGAATGCCCAAACACACACAAAAATGTTCTTCATCCAAGAACGTCTATCTGAGGGGGACGACGGGGGTCAAGGGGGCTTTCCCCCTTGTGTCTTTTTTTTTTGTAAATTATTGTTTTCGCGCAATTTGGCGCATTAGATCGCTGCCAATTTCTCTTTTTCGGCCTTGAAAGTTCTTTGTAAAACAGCTCAAAAATCCCCCTGGGAATAGTTGAAATCGGTTAGAAAACCCCATGGAAAAATTCAAAATTTTCCTTTCCTTCACATCGGAAGTCGAATGAATCTCCACATCGGAAGTCGGAAGCATTCTCTCTTCCGCAGAATCGGCTCCCAGAACCATTCCTTCCTTTCGCTGAATCGGCTCCCGGATCATTCTTCCTTCCGTCGAATCGGCTCCCGGATCATTCTTCCTTTCGCTGATTCGGCTCCCAGAACAATGCCTCTTCTGCCTTGGCACTTACATCAGACGTCGGCGGACTTTCACTTCGGAAGCCAAATGGATTTGGCTTCCGCAAAGGCGGACGAAAAACTTCACCAATTCGTCTGCAATAGCGAACGCCCACTTCACCATCTCTTCCGATTTAGCACTTAGAACCACTTGACAGTCGGATGTCGACGGACTCTTGTAACGTCGAACGTTGCACCACTTTCCATTCCGATTTCCCAACACTTAGAAAATTTGTCTTTCTTCGACTGCGTCGGCTGTCGGCGGTCTTTCTGATCGGCCGGCAAATGCCTTCAGCTTCTGCAACGGCGGACGTTTACTTCTCCAACTCTTCCGATTGGTGAACAAACTCCGAGCCTTAACCCCTTTTAACGTGTCGGCGATCGGAGGTCTTTACGATCGGAAGCGGGATTGCTTCGCCGCCCGCAATGAAGGATGGGAAAAATCGTTGTTCCTCCTGCAACGGCGGAGGTTAACTCCGTGAACCCTTCCGCAACGGCGGAAGATTTACTTCTCCTACCCTTCCGACTGTTCAACATTTCAACAAAATTTTACATTTTCACAGTCTTCCACTGGTTCGGCTGGGAAAAATGAAATGCAACCTCTGTCAGTTGCTCCTTCTCAGCCCATAGAGGCCCATTGCTGCAACCCAGAGCTTTGATACCATGCTGTCACGTGCCCATGCCTCCGACCGGCAAGGAAGACGCGACTACCAATGCTTCAAACACCCGGGCTGAGTGCCCCATGAACATGTACAGGATTAAAAATTGGTGGGAACAGAACGCTTAAATGTATGCATTGAACTTAATTAAGCACATATGAGAAATTATCCTGCACAGATGCAATTATCTATTAGACACAGTGGAAACATCATACATTCCAACAAGCATTCTGTTCAACATGTTCATTTCATTTCCATTAACAGAATTTACAGTTGCAGAAGTAAAATGGACATAGCACTTATCTTATGAAAGCTTTGCTTCGCAACAAGCTACGCCGCTGCAACGTTCCACCCAACCATAGGCCAGCGTGCTCCTTAATCTCTCAGCAATGCTGCCACCCCCGAGCTGGGCATGATTCTCCAAGGAATATGGGAACTAGCAGGCTTACCCATAGCCAGGGGTACACAAAACACACAGCCAAGCCAACCGAGTTGGGTTTATCAGGCCATTAAGGAGTTGGAGAAGGCAGATTGCTAAGCTGGTGAGCTCATTACAGAGCCAAGGACACCTACACCAGAACTAGCCTGACCTCTAAGACACCCATCCACACCCAACACAAGGAATCAGTCCCTTCTCTACTACACAGTCCCTCAGGCCCTGCATTCCCTTCCAGTGCTATTCAGGGGTGATGGAGAAGAAGGTCAGCCCTCTAGCTCTGTCTGTGTGGTTTCCAGCCACCAGGTTTATCAAGCAAAACTAAGCCAACATCCCTGCTCGTCTCACATTCCAAAGACCAACCATTGCACTTAGGCAATTAATTAGCTATCATAGCTTAAACAGGGAAAAACGGCTCCCAAGAAACTATACAATGAATTCCCCAAAACACAGTAGCAAACTCAATTACAACAGGGGAAAATCAATAGTCCATCCAAGGCAATTGAGCCACGGGAAGACTCACACAGACCATGTTGGAAATGAATTTACAGACTCCCGGCCTGGGCGTGAGTAACAATCAACGCCCGATCCATAGTTCGACTCGTGAGGCAAAGATACAGCTGCACCGTCCACCAATCCGCAGAAGAAAATCACATGGGTAAAACCCAGAAATTCCTGTGTGTGAGAGAAACAATCAGACCCCGTGAGGAAAGAACAACTCTTCCTGGATCATGGGTGAACAACAACAGCTGAGGGGACGCGAAATTGGTTGTGCATGAGTAACAGCAACAATTCCCTGCGTGAAGGTGAGCAGCAATGGCAAGGACACGAAAATGCAATGCCTGAGCATTTTTCAACTCGTGGTGAGGAAGGAAAAATGTCTGCGTGAGTGAAGAGTGCGTGAAGGTTTTCCTCCCATTCTGAAGTCAACTGCTGGGGTGGAGTGTGCATGGGGGCAAGGACTGACAGTCCTGTCACCCCACTCCCAAAATCAATAACTGCCTCAACTAACAACAGCAATTATTAATTGCAGGTGGTTGAGTAAGACAAGGAAAGAAGACACACGGGTAATTTTCCTTATTGGCTAAAGTTGGACAACCCCCCCCCCCCACATCCTTATCCTTGGGAAAATCATGCCCCATTCGATTTAGTTTCCGCGACCGTAGCTTGTTGTGTCCATTTAATTAATTATGATGCATATTTACATGATGGCAAACATAATTTATGCTGCATGCCCCGATATACAATCGATGACAAATTTAAATCCAAAACATAACGTGATCGATCAATGGTGGGGCTTTGGCCTTTAGCTCCACACCATGATCATTACAATATATACATCATATACATCTAATGTAACGGGGTCAAAACCGGGACATTACAATGAATAAGTTGCTGAACCCTAAATTGAACAAACAAAGAGTAACAATGATATATGATTCTTCATCGGATGAAAAATTGAATGATGATAAGGGTGACAGTAAGGGTAAAAGGCAAATGGAATCAGAAAGAGAGTCTATCCTTACTGATACTAAACTGTCTGATATATTTCTAGAGGTACGGAGTCAGATGCTGTAGGAATAGCAAGAAGGTGAGATAAAGGCTTCTTACTCAGAAAAGAAGGTGATGGATGAGGAAAAGGTTTCATGTGAAGCTGAGATTGAAGAACACCTAGCTTTTATTTAAACTCCTACATAGATGTTTCCAGAAGATGAAGAGATTTATAGTGATTAAACATTCCATGGCTTCCAAATGAGATGCAAACCACAACAAGAAATAAAACCTTTGATTCAGAAAAAGAGAATTTACAGAGAAGTGTAAAACAATATAAGCATCAGGTGGAATACATGCAGGATACAAATGATGGCTTGGTCATGGAAAATAGAAGACTTAGAGAGGATTTGGATGAGTCGAATAGCCACTATCAGGAGTTGCTTATAGTTTCAAGAGAGGCATTGAAAAGGAAGAGGAATACAAAATTTCAATTTACAATGTTGAAACAAACCATCAAGGATCTGCAGCAGCAAAATGAAGAACTAACTAGAAAGATTGCAGATATGGAAGCAGATCAACTGAAGGCCAGAAGAAAAGCCCAAGCCCTAGAAGGGATAGCCTTGTTAGCTAAAGCAGCTAAAGATCTGTAAAACTTGTTAAGATAATCAGTTATTAGTTAGGTTTTGAAAGTTATTTCATTTTTGTAATATTATTTAAATGAAACTATTTCGATGGTGAAACTAAAAAGCAGTTAGGGTTTAGTTCCTTAACCAATTTTGAAGGACAGTATTAATGTATGTCACAAAGAGGATAGATGGTTCGATTTTTTGGCTGGCAAGAGGTGGTCTTCAGACTTTTCCATAAGCTAAGTAAATGACTCTTATGTGTATTTGAAAGACCGATTATGAAATATATGCTCTATTTACCCTTCAGTTTGTTCTATGGCTTCATTTATAGCTTGTTTTAGCTACTTAGTTGGTAATTTCATTGCTGGTTTAAAGTTTTTATACTTGGAGTGCTTGCCATCTGTGGATGAACCTCAGTGTTGTTTTCTGTTGGATATTGGTTATTATGTTATGCATATTAGTTTTTATATGCTTATGATTTAGTTTTTATTTGGATTTATTAATGCATTCCCTCTTGTCATCAAACTTCTCAACCAAAAACCCTTAAAAACCCTATTTTGTTTTATTGAAATTCTTGAGATTATGTTGGCTTGTTCTCTTGTAGTCTGAGAACAATTTCTGGTATAAACATCTTTGGCGCCGTTACTGGGGAACGAAGTTGAAAAATTATTTTTCCTTGGGATACTTATCATTTCACTGGTTTTAAGAGGTGAACTTAAACCAGCAAATCTTAAAGACTACTTTTCACTAGTTTGTCATAGTGGCTAATAGGGGAATTGGAACTAGAAACAGACCTATTTCACCTTTGTAGTTGGGTGTTTCAGACCTAGAACAGATATTGAAAACAACAAGGAAGATTAGAAGGTCTCAGTCATCTCCATCCCTATGTGACCCTGATTAGTTGGATAGTTCATCACCTTTATCTGTCTTCAGAAAAGAAGAAGAAACTTCACCTTGGTTAAAGCCTATAATTCATGTCAGTAACTTTCAAATTTTCACTGATCCTCAATCCTTCAAAAAGGAAAAAATAGTATATCCTAGTAAAATTCCTCTATTTCATTTGAAATTTGCTAAAACCCCTTTTTAGCCAAGTTCCAGTCAAATCTCTCCATCACTAAAGTAAGTCAACCTTAAAATGGCAGCCCAAAATTAGCCTATAGATATGATGGACTGAATGGTTGCAGCAAGGTATGCACCATTAGTTTTGCCTCATCCTTTGAATGCACTTCCTGGAGGTGATTATCATAAATACCTACCTAGGTTTAATGGACAGGGTGAAACTACAACTGAGGAACACTGGGAAGCCTTTCTCAGTTATGCTGATAACCAAAATATTGAAGCTAAGGATGTATGGATGAGGATGTTTGTGCAGAGCCTTGATGGAGATGTTAGAAAATGGTTTAGGGAGCTACCTGCAAATTCTATCGCCATCATAGAAGAGCTTAGGGACCTCTTCATGAGACAATGGGGTGACACCAAAGATCATACTTATCATATAACTAAGTTTGGAGCCCTTAGGAGAAAGAAGGATGAAACCATTGCAGATTTTTCGAAAAGATTTAATACAATGTATGGCAGGATTCCTGCAGAAATAAAGCCTTCAGAAACATCTACAAAACTCACATATGCAAATGCTTTCGACCATGAATTTTCCTTAATACTAAGAGAAAGAAGACCTGTTTCTTTAATAAACATGCAGGATGCAGCGTTAGAGGTTGAGTCTAATATATTGGCTTCCAATATATTGAAGAAGGAAATAGCTCTGCAGATGTATGACAGGAAAGGTAAGAAGGAAGCAGCTCCAGGTGTTTCAACATCTCATTCTGCAAAAGGTAAAATTGATGAGATGGCCAAGCTAGTTAAGATCTTGACTGCAAAATTAAACAATTTAGAACTAGAAAGTAATTCAAACAAACGTATCCAAGAAGGTGAAAGAAACCCTAACAATCAAAACCAATTCAGAAGACAGTTTGCTCCTCGCTTCATACCTAGAGAACGAAGAAATAACGATATACAGCGAGAAAGGAGAGAGATTGAGGATCAAAGGGTACCTCCTCCTCTTCAAAACAATGTAGTTGATGAAGAAGAAATTGAAGAGGAAGTGTTATTTGAAGACACAGATCAAGGTATGAAATATTTTGGAGAATAGTTGACTGAGGGTTTTGTCATTGAAGAAGAATTTTTAAATGCAGAATATTATGATGCTGATATGTTTGAGACAGAAGATGATTTAAATCTGAAAATGACTGCTGTAACTGCTGATGTTTATCAAAATGAACCAAAGAAGACTTTGAATTTGAGGTCAGGCCCGAAACAAGTAGTACAAAACCCAAAGAAGAAGGTAGTGGTATCTACTAAACAACAATTTGATCCTATGTTAGAGAAAAAACAAATTCAGGATAAGAAAAAGAAGAGTATGGAGGTTGAAGATGTAAATAAGACTGTGCAGAATTTTAATCTAGAAAATGAATTAGGAAAAATAAATATTCCTATGCCCTTTACTGAATTAATGAAAAATCCTTCTTACAAAGAATCAGTTCTTAAAATGACCGGTTCAGCAAACAATCAGCCTCTTTCTGATACAGTGAATCTGCAAGAAGAAAATCCTAAGATCTTTATTGGATCAAATTTGGCTGAAAAAACTGAGAATGAAACAGGTGCTTCACGTCCATTTTACATTACATTGACAGTCCATGAACAGATGATACATAACTGTCTTTTAGATTCAGGAGCATCACATAACCTAATGCCAAAGGCTGTCATGGAGGCTTTAGGTCTGAGCATAACCAAACCCTACCATGATCTGTATGCTTTTGATTCATGAGCTGTAAAGTGTTTGGGTGTCATTAAAGATATGGTTGTCAGTTTGGCTTAGTTACCAATGAAAAGTGTAATCATGGATGTGATAGTAGCAGATATTACACCTAAATTTGGATTGCTTCTCTCTAGGTCTTGGGAAAAGAAAGTTGGTGGAAATTTACAAATGGATTTATCATATGCTACTATTCCTATGTTTGGAGGAGAAAACAGAAGGCTGTACAGAGAGATTCAATTTGCCTATATTGTGACAGATGACAAGAACCCTACAAACCATCCTCTGTATGCTGTTGATAAAGATTTGGGTACTTGCATGTTACATTTTAGTGATAATGACAATACTATTGGTTTGTTACAGGTTGAAAAGGAACAACCAGTTAAATGCAGTAAGGAACAAGAAGATGAGCTTTGGCAATTATACTTTGATGGATCATCTTGCAAAGAAGGTGCTGGAGCAGGGGTTTGTCTCATATCCCCTAGTGGTGAAACAGTAAAGATGATGTATAAATTATAATTTATTACTACAAATAATACTGCTGAATATGAAGCTTTGCTGTTAGGTTTGAAGGCTGCTAAAGATTTGGGCATTCAACAGATTTCTGCGTATGGCGACTCCGAGTTAGTTGTTCAGCAGGTGAGGAACAACTATCAAGTGAAACAGGATTTGCTGAAAGTCTACTGAAATGAGGGTGCTTGTGGAGGTCACAAGGGATGCTTGTGCTTGCATCCCTTGTCAGAAGTTTGTTGGTAACCAAAAATTGTTGTCATTACCTTTAAAACCAATTGCGGTAAGTTCCCCTTTCCATCCCAGCAGTGGGGTTTGGAATTTATAGGAGAGATAAGTCCATCTTCCCCAGGACAACACAAGTGGATTTTGACTGCAATAGACTTCTTTACCAAATGGGTGGAAGCTATCCCCACCAGGAATGCCATAGATAAAGTGATTATGGAGTTTATTGAAGAAAATATTCTCAGTAGGTTTGGGTGTCCTCGAAGAATAGTAACAGATAATGCAAAGGATTTTAAGTCTAAGGCAGTGGGAGCATTTTGTGAAAAGAATGGCATCTTGTTGAAACATTCAACTCCATACTATCCTCAAGGTAATGGTTTAGCTGAGTCCTCCAATAAAAATATCATTCAGAGTATCAGAAAATTGTTGAAGCATAATAAGAGATCATGGGATTCTATGCTAAAATATGCATTATGGGCTGACAGAATAACAGTTAAACAAGCAATTGGAACTTCTCCTTTCCAATTAGTGTATGGTACAGATGCAGTTTTTCCTGTCCAGTTAGGTATCCCAGTGATGAAGTTTTTTCAGGATTGTCAGGAAGAACCTAATGATATGCAAAGAAGGATTTATGCAATGATAGAGTTGTAGCAGAATAGAGAAAAAGTGGAAGAAAAGGCACAGTTATACAGATTGAAGATAAAAGACAGATTTGACAGGAAAATCAAAGATAATACTTTCTCAATAGGTGACATGGTTCTAAGGTGGGATGCTAGGAAAGAGAAAAAAGGGAAACATGGCAAATTTGATAACCTCTGGTTTGGCCCTTTCCTAGTATCTAAGTTTTTGGAAAATAAAACTTTTGTTCTACAGACTTTAGAGGGTGAGGAATTGTCAATTCCAGTTAATGGATGATTCCTCAAGCATTTCTACAGTTTTTGAGGGGAATTTTAGTTTTCATTGTATATACCAGTGTGAGTAAAACACAATAAGGACTCCATAACCCAAAGGAAAATTTGTAGATTAGCAGGTAGCAGTAAAGAAGGCACCGGTCTACATGTTGTTGAAGCCTCATAAGGAGGACTTCATCCCACAACAGGAGCTAGATGTTAGGTCATGATTTTGTCTTCATTAGTTTTATGCTTTTATTTATGTTTTTGAACCTTGCTAGTATTTTTGCTTCTAGGAAATTTTGTTTATAAAGGTTAATTTTGAGTTCAAGATTTTAATGTTCATGATTTTGATTTTTCTTATTTTTAAGCTTGCTTTTATAAATTTTGCTTAGATTTCATTCTTGAAGGGTTCTACAAGGTATATATGGATTAAATGGTTTTATAAATGACACTAAGGTCGAGATTAAGCATATAAACCAAGTCTTAAACTTTATTAGTGGCCTAATGATGTGAAATTATGTGATTGGACTTTCTTGTAGCGCAAGAGCAAAATTAATACACTAGAGCGCTACAAGAAAGTCACAAATGCCAAAATCATCATTTTTCAATCCGATTTTTCTAGGTGTCTTGTCCCTAAGATGTTAATCACATCATTTGTTGCATTTTATATGTGTCCTACATAGTTTATCATTGAAACAGGTGGATGATCATCATATGAGGTAGATCACATGCAGTGTAGGATGAATGATGAGAGTGAGTAGAACTAGGCAACGTTTTTTGGGAGTATGTTCCTCATCTGAAGGATACGAAGGATATTGAAGGTCGTGGTAAGAGCACATTGCTGAGAATTCAGGGTTTTTACAATTGAATGAGGAATTAGGGCTTTCCAGCAGCAATTGTTTGAAGTGGTCTGGACAGTTAGAGACAGGTGGAACATGAAATTCGACACCTAAACATTGAAGTGATTGCATTCCAGCACTTGTATTGATCTTCTGAGCAGGTACCATGTGTGGCATTTGCTAGGGTTTGTTTAATTTGTGTTTTTTTAAATAAAATCCTAATGTTAAAATTCGAAGGAAGGATATGCGTTTTTTCACTTAATAGACTATGAATGATGAATTATTAAAAAATATATGCAAGTATTCATTGTTTAAAATAGTAAACTTCAAGGTAGAATTGTTGGAGGTCCATGAACTCTGTGATTAGGTCAAACTACTGCAATTTGGCACAAAAGATTCCCTGAACTGTGTGTTAGGGCAGACTATTATAATTTGAATATAGACAGACTGTAGTGACAGGTGCTGTTAAAACCATAGTAAACATGAAGAAAAGTGGAAAAACAAATAGAACTGAGCCCACTGACCTAAGTTGGATAAATAATTTTCCAGAATGTGCAGAGTTATTTTCTAATGCAAGATGGTTGACATTTTTCAAAAATATTGATGGATATCATGCATAGGTCTCATATAAATATGCTCAGTGCTATCATACAGACATTGTGTCTTTTGATACTTTACAATTCAAATTGACTAAGGAGTTAGTTGCTGAGGCAACATGCATCAAGAGCGAAGGGGAAATAATGGTTTAAGAAGGTTCCATTCACCTTGAATGCACAAAAGTACTTACTTCCTGGTGTAATTGCAGATTGGGGTAAATGTGTACCCATTCATAACTTCAAGCCTGAATGGATAGAACCCATTAAAGTTTTAAAGAGTCTGCAGAAGATGTCTTGCAGAATTAAGGAGCACCAAAATCATACTAAACAGTCCATTTTCCACCATGGACTTATAAAACTCATCATAAACACTGTTTTGCAGAGTAGGGGAAAGACTTGGGAATATTTCCTTTTTTGGTCAGGTTTTCAAAATGGTCAAGAAGGATAGTCTCACAGAAGACAAGATGATAAAGGACAGACTTTGATTAGAAAGCTCAGGCAAAAGGTAAAGGTCAAAGATCAAGACAAGGTTAAATTAGAGGAAGTTTCAGATCATGCAAATGAAGACTTTGAATCTAATTAGCACCTTAATGGCAATGAGAGCAAATATTTACAGTCAGATAATAAGGAGACCGAGCCTGTTGAAAATGATGTACCAGCATAGACAATTGTTGCTAAAAAGATTGTACCTGCATAGAAAATTTCAGATGAGAAAGAGGATATTGAAGTTCAAGGACAAAGTCCAATCACAATTTTGTCAGAAGATGAGAAATGCCTGTTTGAGGATGCTAAAGTCCCTGTCACTGATGCAACTAGGGTTTGCATTGAAAACCAATTTCACAGCTAGGGTGATGAGGCAGCATTACCAAAACAAAAGAAACTAAAAGTTATTGAATTTTCCTCAGTTACCCATCAGGGTAAGACTTTCAAAATGTTGGGGGAGAATGCTCCTATGTGGAGACCAAAAACCAGACCTAGAAATAAGCTCAGACTGAATATGAAGAAGTTGTTGAACCCTAAATTGAACAAAGAAGAGTAAGAGTGATAGATGATTCATCATCGGATGAAAAATTGAATGATGATAAGGGTGACAGTAAGGGTAAAATGCCAATGGAATCAGAAAGAGAGTATGTCCTTACTGATACTAAACTTTCTGATATATTTCTAGAGGTACAAAGTCAGATGCTACAGGAACAACACGAAGGTGAGATAAAGGCTTCTTACTCAGAAAAGAAGGTGATGGATGAGGAAAAGGTTTCATGTGAAGCTGAGACTAAAGAACACCTAGGTTTTCTTGAAACTTATACATAATTGTTGCAAGAAGATGAAGATATTTATAATATATTAAACATTCCATGGCTTCCAAATGAGATGCAAACCACAGCAGGAAATAAAACCTTTGATTCAGAAAAAAAGAATTTATAGAGAAGTGTAAAACAATATAAGCACTAGGTGGAATACATGCAGGAGACAAATGATGGCTTGGTCATGGAAAATAGAAGACTCAGAGAGGATTTGGATGAGGTGAATAGCCACTATTAGGAGCTGATTGCAATTTCAAGAGAGGCATTGAAAAGGAAGAGGAATACAGAAGGCCAATTTACAATGTTGAAACAAACCATCAAGGATCTGCAGTAGAAAAATGAAGAACTAACTAGAAAGATTGCAGATATGGAAGCAGATCAACTGAAGGCCAGAAGAAAATCCCAATCCCTAGAAGGGATAGCCTTGTTAGCTGAAGCAACTAAAGATCTGTAAAACTTGTTAAGATAATCAGTTATTAGTTAGGTTTTGAAAGTTGTTTCATTTTTGGAATATTATTTAAATGAAACTATTTCGATGGGGAAACTAAAAATCAGTTAAGTTTTAGTTCCTTAACCAATTTTGAAGGACATTATTAATGTAAGTCACAAAGAGGATAGATGGTTCGATTTTTTGGCTGGAAAGAGGAGGTCTTCAGACTTTTCCATAAGCTAAGTAAATGATTCTTATGTGTATTTGAAAGACCGATTATGAAATATATGTTCTATTTACCCTTCATTTTGTTCTCTGGCTTCATTTATAGATTGTTTTAGCTACTCAATTGGTAATTTCATTGCTGGTTTGAAGTTTTATACATGGAGTGCTTGCCATTTGTGGATGAACCTCAGTGTTGTTTTCTGTCGGATAATAGTTATTATGTTATGCATCTTAGTTTTTCTATGCTTATGATTTAGTTTTTATTTGGATTTATGAATGCATTCCCTCTTATCATCAAACTTCTCAACCAAAAAACCTTAAAAACCCTATTTTGTTTTATTGAAATTCTTGAGATTATGTTGGCTTGTTCTCTTGTAGTCTGGGAACAATTTCTGGCATAAACAGGTCATATTATCGAATTGTTCAATAAAACTATAGTCATACAAAATAAAATAACTTTTTCAAAAACTAACTAATAACCACTATTCTTAAATCACTTTACAAGTCCTTAGCAGCCTCTGCTAAAAGAGCTATCCCTTCTCAAGCTTGAGTCTTCTTTCTTGCTTTCTGGTGATCTGCTTCCAAGTCTTCAACTCTTTTTGAAAGCTCCTAATTCTACTGTGGTAGCTCTTGAATGGTTTGTTTCAGTTCTGTATACAGAATTTGTGTCTGTCTTTTTCTTTTCAAATCCTCCTTAAAAACTGTAATTAATTCCTGATAGTGGCTATTTACCTCTTCTAAATCTTCTGTTGGTAGTCACTAATCCCTCATTTGTCTCATGCAGGTACTCGATCTGATTTTTGTACTGTTTGATACTCCTCTACAAATTTTCATTTTCAGACTCAATGCACTTCCCTTCTGATGCTGGATGCATTTATTCTGGCATCCAAGGGATTTTCAACTTCTTAAAAATCTCTTCATCTTCTTCCAGCTGCTTTATCATGGCCACAGGGACTTCTGAATATTCTTTGACTTCAACACTGCATTGGGTTCATTTCTCAGCAACCCTTCCTTTATTTGCACAAAATCTTGATACAACTAAATGTTGTTTCTTTAAATCATCTTGATGCTGGTATAAGATTAGCTTCTTTCGAACTTCCTCAAATATCTCTGAAATTTTGGTTTTAGTGAAAGAAAATTTATTTTCTGAAATAATTTGGTTCTTACCCTTCATCTCCTTTTCATTTAGATCTTCATTGTATTCTATCTCTTCTTGAGATGAAGAGTCTTCAATGACTGTGATTTTCTTTTGAGCTAGTTTAGGGTTTAACAATTTCTTCATATTCAATCTGAGTTTATTCTTAGGTCTAGTCTTGGGCCTCCAACCTGTCCCAATTTCCCCTAACATGCTTAAATTTTTTCCTTGATATTTGATAGAAGCTAGCTAGAAAACCTTCCTTTTTAACCCTCGTGACATTACCTCTTCTTTAGACTGTTTCTGTACATCCTGTTCGGTGTCAACCCTAGCTTCATCAAATAATTACTTTTTCTCATCTTCAGACTGCACTATAATAGGAACTTGTTCCTGTTCTTTCACATTTTCCTTTAATCCTTGGTTCAGTTCTACATGAATAGTATCTTCTATACGCTCCACATATTTAACTTCTGCCTTTGAAATTTCATTTTTCTCAATATTGGTCTGTTGTTCAACTTCAACATTTTCATCTCCTTGAGTCATAGATTTTTTTGGTACATTATCCTCTTCAATCTTGACTATGACTCTCTTTTTCAGCTTCTTGACCAAATTATGACCTTTATTCAATTGCCTTTTCTGAGCTTGATCTTCCTTCTCTATTTGAAATCCAGACCAAAATAGAAAACAATCCCATCTTTTCTCCTTGTTTCGAAGCACCGTACTTATGACTAGCTTTATAAGCCCATGATGAAATACAGACTAGTTAGTGTGGTCTTGATGCTCCTTTACCTTGCTAGACATCTTTTGTAGACTTTTAAGGAAAAATAATGGAAGATTCATCTTTGCTTCATGGTTAAGATGCTGCAAAAACCTAAAATGATACTTAAAAACAATTGCAAATCTTCCTTCACAGGTGATATAAGTTTGCAGAATTCTTATTGGATCTCTCCATTCTGATTTAAATTTCTGGTTATGTACTCCTTTACCCCAGTTTGCTACCACATCTGGAGGTAAGTATTTATGTGCATCAAAGATAAAAGGTACCTTTTAAAACCAATATTTACCTTCATCTAGGATCCCTGTAACTTCTGCTATCAGTTCTCTGGTCAACTCAAACTTCAAGGTGTCAAAAGTAACAATATCTTTATCCAAGCACTGAGCAAACTTATATGAGACCTCTGTGTGATACCCATCAATTTTCTCAAAAAATCTTAACCATCCTGCCTCTAAAAAAAATCTTGCACAGTCTGGGAAAGCTTGAACCCAAGACATGTTTGAGGGTTCAACTCTGTTTTTTTCCCACTCCTCTTCATTTTAAATGACTGTGAAATTTCTTCTTTTAGTAAAGAACTCTATCTCTATTCAGATCTTGGTAATTTGACAGACAATGATATGTTGGGAAACTAAACCGCTAAACTGAATTTTATCACTTAAACTGATAAGTATTTTAATTCTATTGACAAAGAAAATTCGACATTTAGCATCAATTGGGTTTGTACACTAGCATTCTTCATTAAATTCCATAATTAATCTTATGTCAATGAAACCCAAATATAGAGAATATGATAGCAATTCACCTCCTACCTGTCAGAATAGTGAATTCAACTGCTAGAAATGTGTTTTCTTGTTTGCTAGATGTCCAATTTCATTCTTTAATCCTCCTCTGACCGCCATGATAGTGCCAAACAATCATCCTTTGAAGCCTTAAATTATCGACTTTCTTCCAACCTTGATTACAAACTGCCAAACTTTTCCACGAACTCGTATGCTCTTCATGCACCTCAGGAGATGCATAATTCAAGGTGAATTTTCCTCCTCATGGATAATTATCATTGTTCCACTACTCTATATCATAACTTCCAGACCACCACAACTTACCCTAATGATTTCTTGCTTGAACTCTTAACACCTGTCACAATGATCACTCTGGCCGAGAACACGTATCAAATCCATTAACAAGTGTGAATAACCTATTATATGCGTGAATTTCCAAAACTTTGAACCAAAAATCATGATTTTTAGATAGCGCGATTTTCTTGTAGTGCACGTGTGTAACTTTCTCGGGCTTGCACTACAAGAATGCATGTTTCAATAATTTTCAAAAATACACCTCACAACAAAGGGTTAACTTTGGTTAAGTGACTTAGAATAAAACTTTATGATATTTTTAGGAATTTTAATTCATATAAACATCCTACAAGCCCTTGAAAATTATAAACCTTGCTAGGTAAAGCTAGAATTGGAAAAAATCTATGAAGTCACCTAAATGAAAATATAACCAATCAAAGAAAAGGCTTAAAGTAACCTAAAATCAAAACTCAAAAATGAACAAAACTATGTTTCAAAAAACAAGAAAATGATTTAAAATGAGAAGCAAAAACAGGCTATAACATTTGGCTCCTACTGCGGGATGAAGTCCTCCCTGTGAGGCTTCAAGAACCTGTAGATCAGTGCCTTCCATGTTGTAACTGCAACTGCCTGCTACTCTGAAAAAATTCCATTGGGTCATGGAGTCTTTATTATGTTCTTCACACCGGTATATACAATGAAAGTCTAGTATTTACCTCAAAATATGTAAAAATGTTTGAGGAAACATCCATTAATTGGATTAGACAATTCCTTACCATCCAAAGTATGTAACACAAAAGTATTATTTTCTAAAATCTTTGATACTATGAAAGGACCAAACCATATATTATCAAACTTGCCATGCTTTCCTTTTTGCTCCTTTCTAGCATCCCATCTGAAAACCATATCTCCATTTGAAAAGGTGTTCTCCTTGATCTTTCTATCAAACCTTTCTTTGACCTTTGTCCTGTACAACTGAGATTTTTCCTCTACTGTTTCAAGTTTCTGCTGTAATTCTATCAGTGCATTAATTCTTCTTTGAATATCACTGGGTTCTTCTTGACTATCTTGAATAAATTTCATCACTGGAATACCGAGTTGAACAGGAAATGCTACATCAGTACCATATACCAATTGAAAAGGAGAAGTTCCAATTGCCTTTTTAATTGTTATTCTGTTTTCCCACAATGCATATTTTAACATTGAGTCCCATGATCATTTATTCTGCTTTAATAACTTCTTGATACTCTTAATACTACTCTTATTAGTTGACTCAGTTAATCCATTTCCCTGAGGATAATAAGGTATTGAGTGTTTCAAAATAATCCCATTCTTTTCATAGAATGCCACCATAGCTTTAGACTTAAAATCTTGAGCATTATCAGTCAATAACTTCTTGGGAGATCCAAATCTGCTAAGAATATTTTCCTGAATAAAATCTATGATTACCTTATCTATTGCATTTCTTGCGGGGATGTCTTCCACCCATTTAGTGAATAAATATGTAGCAGTCAAAATCCATTTATGCTTCCTTGAAGAGGAAGGATTTATCTCCCCTATGAAGTCCAAACCCCACTGCTAAAAAGGGGCATTTACAACAATAGATTTTAATGGTAAAGACACCAATTTTTGCTTGCCAACAAAATTTTGACAAGGGATACATGCTCTTACCTACTAATATACATCGAAAAATAACAAAGGCCAATAGTATCCGACTCTCAAAATTTTATAAGCTATTTCCTTCCAATACTTATGTCCCCCACGAGCACCTTCATGTGATTAAGAGATTACTTCTTCAATTTCTGGCTTATCCAAACATCTAAGAAAAATACCCCCTGGATCTTTTCAAAACAGCTGTTGTTCTATCAAACAATATTTAGTAGTTTTCAACTTCAATGACCTAGTAGCTTTCTTGTCTAGATGTTCTAGAAATTGTAAATACAAGAGAAAGTGTACAATATCTACATACCATGTGGATTCTGCATAGTGGTCCATAATTCTTTCCTTCTCCTTCTTTGCTTGCAATTCTTTGTGTGCCGGTTGTTCTGCCATGAGATGAAGACCTAAAGCTTGACAATTTGAATCAGCTAACATTTTAGCCAAACCTTGTCCCTTTACTAGCTTTGTAGGTTTAATGTCCACATCATATTCCATTATTTTTGCAATCCATTTCCCTCTTTTTCCTTCACTATCAGGTTGAGCCAAAACATCCTTAATGGCAGAATTAAGAACATAAGCAATGACCTTGGAATGTAAAACATAAATTCTGAAAAACTTTAATGCCTTTACTAATGAGTAAGTTTGCTTCTCTAAAGTGCTATACCTTAGCTCTGAGTCTCTAAGGGTCTTTCTTAAAAATGCAATTGGTTTTTCAAGTCCATCCCTATTCTTCTGTAATAAAACAATAGCTAAAGTATCTTTTGATGCAAAAGAAAAAGTAAAAAATTCCTTTGTAAAATCAGGACTTACTAGTTTTGGTGCTTCCGTAAGAGCCATCTTAATCTTTTCAAATGAATTTTTAGCTTTTGCAGTCCACTTAAATTCTTGATCCTTATTCAACATCGCTGTAATTTGTTTAATGGTTTCAGTAAAATTTGGTATGAACCAACGCAAAAAACTTATTTTTCCAATAAAAGATTGCACATCCTTCTTGTTCCTTGGTAAACTAATTTTCAGAATAGCTTTCATCCTTTCTGGATCTATTCTTATGCCATTAGCTGAAACTAAATGACCCAACCACTTACCTTCTTGTACAACAAAATGTAACTTTTTTGGATTGAGAGACAAACCATATTTTCTGCATTTCAGGAAAGTTTGTTTTAAGTGTTTTAGGTGCTCATCATCAGATTGTGAGAAGACTGTAATATCATCTAAGTAGATCACTACAAACTTATCTCTATCTTCCACAAAGGCTATGTCCATAGCTCTTTGAAAGGTAGCTCCAACATTCATTAATCCAAAAGGAATTTTATCATACATGAAATTACCCCAAGGAGTAGTAAAAGCTGTCTTTTCTTTATCATCGGGGTGCATTGCAATTTGGTTATACCCTGAAAATCCATCTACCATTGATATTCTTTGTGCACCAACCACCTTCTGCAATATTTATTCTATCTTTGGCAAAAGGGTAATTATCCTTCAATGAATATCTATTCAAATTTTGAAAATCAACACACAATCTGATTTCACCATCTTTTTTCTGGCATGTACTAGATTCACTACCCATGAAGAATATCAGAGGGGAACAATAATATTAGCATCTAACAATTTTTTTACCTCCTTTTCTATAATGGGAAACAAAGCTGGAGTGATTCTCCTTAATTTTTGTCTGAAAGGTTTCACATTTGGTTTCAAAGGTACTTTATGATGTATAATACTAGTATCATATGTCTTCAAATCCTTGTATGACCAAGCAAAAGCATCAACATACTCTTTTAACAACTTGGTGTACCTATTTCTTTGCTCTGTTGTGAGTGCCTTTGAGATCTTCACCATTCTAGGATGCTCCTTGGTGCCAATATTACAATCCATTACATTTTCTTCTGAAGACTGCACAACTGGTTTTAAAGGGGTATCATCCTTCGAAAAAATCCTCTCCAAAGGCACCAGACCCTTAGGAATGAAATTACTTTTCAGCTCAATGATCTTGTGACTTGCAATCTCATTTTTTGCAACACCCTCAAAATGTTCAATTTCATCATCCTGTTCTTGGTCAATTACAGAATTAGAAAACTCACCTGTCAGCTCTAAAAATATTTTTATCTCAAAATCATCTTCAAAAACTCTCCATTACTTTATATTATTAAGCACAGAAAGTCTGTACCTAACTTCAATAGGATACTTCAGCTGTGTTGTTTTGGAAATCCTAAAATGTGTGGCTGCTAGGGCAAGAGAATTAGTAGTTTGGTTATGATCTATAGGAATATAAGTGATATTAAAAGCCACAAAGAAATTGTCTATCATATCCCATACTTCATTCCGGTACACTATCAGTAAATCTTGCTTTACTTGATAGTTATTCCTTACTTGCTGAATGTTCCAACTCAGAGTCGCCATACAGAGAGATCTGCTGAATTCCTAAATATTTTGCAGCTTTCAAACCTAACAACATAGTTTCATACTCTGCAGTATTATTAGTGGTAATAAATTCCAACTTATACATTAATCTTACTGCTTCACCACTAGGATATATTAGAACAACTCATGCTCTAGCACCTTCTTTAGATGATGATCCATCAAAATACATTTGCCAAAGTTCATCTTCCTGTTCCCTAGTGCATTTGACTGATTTTTATTTTTCAACTTGTAATAAACTAGCAGCATCATTATCACCACTAAAGTGCAACATACAAGTACCCAAATCTTTTCCAACAGCATAAAATGGATGATTTGTAGGATTCTTGTCATCAGTCACAATATAAGCAAATTGTAACTCTCTATACAACCTTTTGTTTTCACCTACAAAGACAGGGATGGTTGCATATGTTAAGTCCATCTGTAGAGTTACACCTACCTTCTTGGCCCAAGATCTAGAGAGGAGCATTCCAAACTTAGGTGTGATGTATGCCACTACTACATCCATAATCACACTTTTCATTGGTAGTTGAGCTAAACTAACTACCATATCCTTTATCACTCCTAAACATTTTACAGCTCGAGAATCAAAAGCATACAAGTCATGATAAGGTTTTGTTATGCTCAACCCTAAAGCCTCCATGACTGCTTTTGGCATTAGATTATGAGATGCTCCTAAATCCAAAAGGCAATTATGTATTATCTGCTCATGAATGGTTAATGTAATGTAAAAAGGAGGAGATGCACTTGCATCATTTTCATTTTTTTTCTGCCAAAGCTGATCCAATAAAAAATTTAGGATTTTCCTCTTGTAAATTTACTGTGTCAGAGGGAACTTGACTGTTTGCTGAACCAATAATTTTCAAGACTGAATTTTTGTAAGAAGGATTCTTTATCAACTCAGTGAAAGGCATAGGGATCTTAATTTTGCACAATTCATTTTCAAGATTAAAATTATGCATACCTTTATTCACCTCTTCAACCTCAATAACCTTATTTTGTTTATCCTGATTCTGTTTTTTTTCTAATACTAGAACTGATTGCTGTTTAGGAGGCAGAAATACCTTTTTCCTAGGATTTTGAACCACCTGTTTTGGCCCTGATCTTAAATCTAAGGTTTTCTTTGGATCAATTTGATATATATCAGCAGTTACCTCAAGATTTAAATCATTTTCTATTTCAAACACATCTGCATCATATTAGTCTGAGTTTAAAAAATCCTCCTCAGTCATAAAACCTTCAGTCAACTGTTCTCCGAAATAATTCATATCTTGATCTAGATCCTCAAAAAACTCTTCTTCTTCTATTTCTCCTTCATCAGTAACATTATTTTGAAGTGGGGGTGGTACCTTTTGATCCTCAACTTCTCTCCTTTCTCGTTGTATATCATTATTTCTTCTCTCTCTGGGAAGGAAACGAGGTGCAAACTATCTTCTGAATTGATTTGGATTATTAGGGTTTTTGTCTCCCTCTTAAACATGTTTGTTTGAATTTTTCTCTAATTCCAATTTGTTTAGTTTTGCTGTTAGTATTTTCACAAGTTCTTCCATCTCATCAATTTTACCTTCTGCAAAGTGGGATGTTGAAACCGCTAGAGCTGCCTCTTTCTTACCCTTTCTGTTATAAACTTGTTGAGTTGAGTTTCCTTTCAGTCTATTGGAAGCAAGTATATTAGACTCCACTTCTAATGCTAACTCCTGCATATTAAGTAAAGTAACAGGTCTTCTTTCTCTCAGAAGTAGGGAAAACTCATGATCAAAAGCATTAGCATAAGTGAGTTTTGCAGAAGTTTCAGAAGGTTTAATCTCTGTAGGGATTTTGCCATACATTTTATCGAACCTCTTAGAGAAATTATCTATAGTTTCATCTTTCTTCCTTCTAAGAGCTCTAAACTCTGTAATGTAATGTGTGTGATCCTTAGTATCACCCCATTGTCTCATGAAAAGATCATGAAGCTCTTCTGTTAAAGTAATAGAGTTTGTTGGTAACTCTCTGAACCATATTCTAACCTCTCCATCTATACTCTGTATGAACATCCTCATCCACACATCCTTTTCCTTGATATTCTGATTATCTGCATAGCTGAGAAATGCATCCCAATGCTCCTCAGCTATGGTCTCACCTTGGTAATCTCCACCAGGGAGAGCATTTAAAGGCTGAGTCAAAACTAGAGGTGCATACCTAGCTGCCACCATTCGGTCCATCATGTCTAATGGTTGATTTTGGGCTGCCATCTTTAAGTTGCCTGGTTTAGATGAAGGAAAGACTTGAATAGGACTTGGATGAAAAGGAGTCTTACCAACATTGAGGTGAAATAAAGGGAATTTTCCAGGAGATAAAGTCTTTGCTTTCTTGAAAGATTGAGGATCAGTAAAAATCTGAAACATAAGAGGAAATTTCAACTCAAAATGGGCCTCCTAAGGAAAATTAATAAGATAAAAGTTAAAATAATAAAATAATATTTATTAATTTTGGAGGAAGAAAAGAAAAAACTACTTTTTTGTTCGTATTTTCGACATATCTCCCTATTTTTTAACTCAAATTTCGATCGGGAGAGGTTGTTGGATGCGGAATCAAATTCTGCATCCAACGAGTACCCACTCGGCATACTTTTGATGGGCCCCACTACCACAAAAAAAAAAAGAAATACCTGAAAAAATGTGATGATGACATCGGTCCCCTCTACCCCAAAAACAAGAAATACCTGAAAAAATGTGATGATGAAATCATCATCACATTTTTTCAGGTATTTTTTGTTTTTGGGGTAGCGAGGTCTATCCAAAGTATGCACTGTGGGTACTCGTTGGATGCGGAATCAAATTTTGCATCCAATGACCTCTCTTGATCGAAATTTGAGTTAAAAAATAGGGAGATATGTCGAAAATACGAACAAAAAAGTAGTTTTTTTTATGATACATATCCGCAAATTTATATTAAAAATTTGTTTAAGAGGTGCTCCCTTTTTGAATTTTAAAGCATTTTGATTGGATAATACACGATGACATGGAATTTGTATTATTTTTGGAAGGCCCATTTTAAATTGAAATTTCCTCTAATGATTACTAACAAGGATTGTAGGTCTCAACCAAGATGAATTTTGTTCCTCCTCCTTTAAAACAGAAAAAGGTGACGATAAGTCTAGTTGATCAGGGTTACATAAGTCTAGAGATGACTAAGACCTTTTGATTTTCCTAGCTGTTTTCAGAATCTGCTCTGGGTATGAGACACCCAGTTGTAAGGGTGAACTAGGTCTACTTCTTGTTCCAACTCCTTTAGTAGCCACTGTGAAATATTTGGTGATATGTAGTCTTCTAAAATTTGCTAGTTTAAGTTCACCTGTCAAAACCAGTTAAATGATGAGTAACCCAGGGAAAGCAGGATTTCAGCTTCGTCCCCGACAATGGTGCCAAATATGTTAGTGCCATAATTTGTTCTCAGACTACAAAAGAACAAGCCAACACAATCTCATAAAACAAAATTAAGTAAAATAGGTTTCTAGGGTTTTGGTTGTGCAGTTTGTAAACAAGAGGGTAAAAACTTCACAAGGCTAAAGCAAACACTAAATCATGCACAATTGAAGGACTGAGATGCATAACATATAAAACATAAACCATATACAATAATCACAACACTAAATTCCATCCCCAGTTAACAAGCATTTCATGAATAATAACCTCAAACAAGAAATGAATATATCAACTAAGTGATTAAACAAATCAGAAATGAAACCAACAAATAGGCTAAACAGGGCTTATAGTTACATATATTTCATAATCAGTCATTCACAAATAGATAAGAGTTTTTGGCACTTAGCTTCATAAACCATAGCTTGATAGCCTCCCCTTGTACAAAAATTCGAACCCTCAATCTTTTCCCAGCCTTACTTTTAACTTGGTTTCTCAAAGATAGTTACATAACTGAAAAAACTACTTTTAGGTCATATTACCGAATTGTTCAATAAGACTATAGTCATACAAAATAAAATAAATTTCTTAAAAACTAACTAATAACCACTATTCTTAAAGCACTTTACAAGTCCTTAGTAGCGTCTGCTAAAAGAGCTATCCCTTCTAAAGCTTGAGTCTTCTTTCTTGCTTTCTGGTGATCTGCTTCCAAGTCTTCAACTCTTTTTGAAAGATCCTGATTCTGCTGTGTTAGCTCTTGAATGGTTTGTTTCAGTTATGTATACAAACTTTGTGTCTGTCTTTTCCTTTTCAAATCCTCCTTAGAAACTGTAATTAATTCCTGATAGTGGCTATTTACCTCTTCTAAATCTTCTCTCAATCTTCTGTTGGCAGTCCCTAATCCCTCATTTGTCTCATGTAGGTACTTGATCTATATTTGTGTTGGTTGATACTGCTCTACAAATTTTCATTTTAAAATTCAATGCACTTCCCTTCTGATGCTAGATGCATTTATTCTGGCATCCAAGGGATTTTCAACTTCTTAAAAATCTCTTCATCTTCTTCCAGCTGCTCTATCATGGCCATAGGGACTTCTGAATATTCTTTGACTTCAACATTGCATTGAGTTGATTGCTTAGAAACCCTTCCTTTCTCTGCACAAAAGCTTGATATAACTGAATGATGTTTCTTTAAATCATCTTGATTCTGGTCTAAGATTACCTTCTTTCGAACTTCCTCAAATATCTCTGAAATTTTGGTTTCAGTGAAAGCTAATTTATTTTCTAAAATAATTTGGTTCTTACCCTTCATCTCCTTTTCATTTAGATCTTCATTGTCTTCTAGCTCTTCTTGAGATGAAGAGTCTTCAATGACTGTGATTTTCTTTTGAGCTAGTTTAGGGTTTAACAATTTCTTCATATTCAATATGAGTTTGTTCTTAGGTCTAGTCTTGGGCCTCCAACCTGTCCCAATTTCCCCTAACATGCTTAAAGTTTTTCCTTGATGTTTGATAGAAGCTAGTTGGACAACCTTCCTTTTTATCCCTTGTGACATTACCCCTTCTTCAGACTGTTACTATACATTGTTAGTTTTTGTACCTAGGCAGATGTTCCCTAGGTGACTTTATTGCCTAAGACACTTAGAAGAGGGAAAAAGGTGACCCTCACATTAAATGTCACTTAATGAGACTTTATAAACATAAAGTCACTTTTTAATAAATTTAAGTGGGTGAGTATTTTTTTTATTTAAGTGATTTAAATAAAAGGGATTTTTACTCTCACTGAATCTCATCCATTGGATTGGATCTTTTTCCACCGTTGGATTAGAGACCCACTTAGGGTTTAGACAAAAAGGCTGAAGGAGGCAAAGAGACTTTTCACTTTTTCATTTTTCATGAGAAGGAAGCAGAGCTGAGAGAGAAGGAGGACGAGCTAGGGCTTTGGCTCATTTCCCAAGAAAATTACTGCACAGAAATCGAGGAGTACAGGAGCATTAAATATTGGCACAAAAATCAAGGTGTTTATGCACAAGAATCGAGGAGAAGTACGTCCTGTATTTAATACTGTACGATTGCATTTATTTGCACAGAAATCGAGAAGTACAGCCTGTTATTTTTGCTGTATGGTTGCATTAATTACAACACAGTTTTCGAGGGTACAGACATCATTTATTTGGCACATATTTTGAGGGAGTACGGCCTACATTTATTACTGGCACAAAAATCGAGATAGGGTACCGCTGCATTAAATTGCTGGTACAGAAATCGAGATAGTGTATGGTCTGCATTTATTAGGCACAGAAATCGAGGGTGTACGGCTGCTGTTTTTGCTGGGCACGTTTTTCTAGATTTCGAGATAAAATATGGGGTGAAGATAAGTTGTATTTTCACTGTATTTCTGTCCTGAATTTTGCTGAAAGAAATAATAATCTCTCTCCTCTCTCTGACTGGTTTTCCCCATGGGGGTTTTTCCAGGGCTTATTTGGCCAAAAATCTCTGAGTTAAAAATTTATGGTGTGACTATCCAAATGTGTTTTTCAGCCTGTTAGTATTTTTACTGTGTGTTTATATTGCTCAGTATATTTTCCTAAGTAACTTACAGCCTATGCCAAACCGGCTGTAAGTGAAAACCACAAAATGTTCATATAAACCAGCATGTAGTAAAACTCAGATTTTCTACATGGTATCAGAGCTTGGGGGCAGAAAACAGTGATTTTTGCAGACACACAGTAATTTCCAGAACTCAGATTTTTTTATTATTTTACTTCTGTCAGTGAACAACACTTTGTTGGGTTGGTGAAGAAATGGCTACAGGACTTAGATTGGAGGATAGGCTGGATGGGATAGGGAATTTTGTGCCGTGGAAGGCCAGAATTTTGTTGTTACTAGAAGAGAACGAGTTATGGCCGGATATAGTGAGGAACACTACAGCAAATCCAATTACCATTCCTGCATCTACGGATGCAGCATCCCTATCAACCTTCAATAAGAAGGACTGCAAAGCTAGAAGGATTATTCTTGATGCGGTTAAAGACCACATTATCCCTCACATTTCAGGCAAGGATAAGGCACATGAGATGTGGACAACCTTAACCAGTTTGTATGAGAGTTCTAATGAGAACAAGAAAATGGTTCTGAGAGAAAAACTCAAGAGTATAAAGATGAATGGGGGTGAGGGAGTCACAGCTTACCTTACTAGGATTTTTGCAGTTCGGGATGAACTTGCAGCGGTTGGGGAGAAGGTTGCCCCTACAGAGCTTGTTCGCACCGCAGTGAATGGGGCTTCAAAGTCCTGGGGTGCTTTTGTGCAAGCTATAGTGGGAAGAGAGAACCTACCTGACTAGGAGAGGCTTTGGGATGACTTTGTGTAGGAGGAGACCAGGAGAGGTCTTGTACAGGGTAGTACTTCTCAGAGAGGGGCTGATGATGAGGATGTGGCTTTGGTAGCCAAGGGTAAGAAGAAGAAGGGTCCCAAGAAGGGTGGGGCCAAACAGCAGCATAGTGGGCAGAAGAAGGACTTGAGTAAAATCAAGTGTTATGCTTGTCAGGCGTTTGGGCACTATGCCTCACAGTGTCCAAGCAAGAAGAAGAAGAAGGGACAGGGACAGCAGACTGCAGCCTCAGCAGAGGTTGATGAGTTTAGTGTTACATTTCAGAGGGATTTTTCCCTTTATGCTGGACAGATGGAGAGAGAGAGAGTCTCTTTAGCCACCAGCATAGATATGGATATGGACAGTGAGCATTCTTTGTTGGCAAGTCATCAGGGGGGTCCATCCACCTCTACTACTTGGTACATTGACAGCGGAGCCTCGAGCCACATGACTGGAGCTCGAGAGGTGTTCTCGGAGTTATCAGAGATAGGTAGAGATGTGGAGGTTGTCCTTGGAGACAACACCATTGTTAGAGTTGTTGGTCGGGGGACCATCACATTTCAGAGGGAGCCGATGAGTCCCATGACTCTACGGGATGTGTTGTATGTCCCTGGGCTGAAGAAGAACCTTGTATCAGTTTCCACCATTGAGGACAAGGGTCTTGGGGTGTGCTTTTCAGATGGGAGAGTGCAGGTGTATCCCAAGGCCACAGGTATGTCCAGTGCCATGGACATTGGAGTTAGGTGTGGAAAGCTGTACAAGCTATTGTTTCAGCCACAGTGTGCCTTAGCACACAGCAGCAGTAGTGAGCTATGTGATCTCTGGCATTGGAGGATGGCCCACCTACATCACCCAGCTCTTAGATTGTTGAGGAGCATGGTTACAGGTTTACCAAAGTTCAGCACTAAGCAGAGTGATGTGTGTAGGGGGTGTGCTTTGGGAAAGTACACCAAGACTGTTTTTCCGAGCAGTGACACGAGAGCTGCCGGGGTGCTTGATCTTATCCATACTGATATATGCGGTCCCATGTCGTCACGGTCTTTGACAGGCTTTGAGTACTATATCAGCTTTATTGATGACTACTCCAGGAAGACCTGGATCTACTTCTTGAGGAGCAAGAAGTCCGAGCTTGTGTTGAGTGTCTTCCAAGGGTTCAAAGCCCTTGTGGAGAAGCAGACAGAGAGGAAGATCTAGATCTTGAGATCGGAAAATGGGGGTGAGTATACCTCCAAGGAGTTCGATGCATTCTGCAGACAGGAGGGCATTAAGAGATAGCTCACAGTTCCTTACACTCCTGAGCAGAATGGAGTAGCAGAGAGAAAGAACAGGTCGATTGTGGGGCTAGCCAGAGCGATGCTCCATGATCAGGGGTTGCCTTTCTTTCTTTGGGCTGAGGCATGTAACACTGCAGTTTATCTGTAGAACAGGAGTCCTCACAGGGCAGTGGGGAGCAAGACTCCTGAGGAGATGTATTCAGGAAAGAAGCCTGAGGTGGGCCACTTTCGCATATTTGGCTCCTTGACTTACTCTCATGTCCCTTCTGAGAAGAGGACGAATTTTGATCCCACCGCAGAGAGAGGCATATTTGTGGGATATGATGAGACTTCGAAGGCCTATCGGCTTTACTTTCCTAGCTCACAGAAATTTGTTGTCCATCAGGAAGTAAAGTTTGATGAGGAGAGAGCCTTCATGAAGTCTAGAGAGTTAGAGCAGGGGGAGACACCAGCTCCCACACCTCAGTTGGTACAGGCTTCTTCGATGCAGCTTACAGGTCCACAGGTTTCTGGAGGGACTGGATCACAGGGTACAGGCACAGTGTCGACAGGTTCAGTGATTCAGGTGGCTAGCACTTCAGGGACAGGTTCAGGTTTGAGTCCTCAGATTACAGGATCATCAGGCATAGGTTCATCAGTTACTGGTCCTCGAGGTATTGCACCTTCAGGTACAGGGACTTCCTCATATGAGGAAGAGCAGCCTTCAAGGAAGAGGAAGCCTAAGTGGCTTCATGAGACCTTGAAGGAAGTTGAGGCATTTGGTAGGCCCCAGGAGAGGATCAGGTCAGTAGTGGAGCCAGACAGGCTTGGTGTGGTGCCGGAAAGGGATGATATGGCTCTTGTTGCATGCATTCATGATTCTGAGCCATCCACATTTGAGGAGGCTTCCCAGCATCTGGTATGGAGAGATGCCATGATGGAAGAGTACCATTCCATCATGAAGAATGATGCTTGGGAGATAGTGCCGAGACTTGAGGGGAAGTCAGTTGTGAATTCCAGATGGCTTTACAAGATAAAGCATGCTGCGGATGGCAGTGTGGAGAAGTACACGGCTCGGTTTGTGGCGCGGGGGTTCTCACAGGTTGAGGGAGTTGACTATGATGAGACTTTTTCCCCAGTTGCTCGTTATTCCTCTATCAGGGAATTGATATCTATAGCAGCAGAGATGGGTTGGAAGATCCACCAGATGGATGTGAAGACTGCATTTCTCAATGGTCTTCTGCAGGAGGAGGTATACTTAGAGCAGCCTCAGGGATTTGAGATCCATGGGAGAGATTATCATGTGTGCACGCTGAGGAAAGCCTTGTACGGACTGAAGCAAGCTCCCAGAGCTTGGTACTGTAGGATTGATACGTATTTGACATCGATGGGATTTCAGAAGAGTGAGGCTGATCCCAACCTTTACTTCATTGTGGTTGGGGGAGATCCGCTCATTCTTCTGCTGTATGTTGATGATCTTTTTATCACAGGTGCTGAGCATCTCATTGCACATTGCAAGAGAGATCTAGCATCGGAGTACAAGATGACCGATATTGGACTGATGCATTACTATTTGGGGATGGAGGTTTGACAGAAGCCTGGGCATATTTTCCTTGGACAGGGGAAGTATGCAGCTGATATTCTGAGGATATTTTGGATGGAGGACTATAGGCCGATGTGTACACCTATGATCACCAACTGGAAGCAACTTCATGCTTCTGAGGGTAAGTTGGTGGATCCCACTATATATCGTCAGCTCATTGGGTCTTTGATGTATCTGGTCAACACCAGGCCAGACTTGTGTTTTGCGGTGAACACTCTTAGTCAGTTCATGATTGAGCCTAGGAGTGTGCACTGGACTGCCGCAAAGAACATATTGAGATATCTTGCAGGGACAGTGGATTATGGTCTGGACTACAGGGGTTTGAGTGGAGTCAGCTTGGTTGGGTTCACAGATTCAGACTGGGCAGGTTGTGTGCGGGATCGGAAGAGAACTTCCAGTTGTTGTTTCAGTTTGGGCTCGGCAGCAGTGTCGTGGTTCAATTGAAAACAGAAGTCCGTTGCATTGAGTTCTGCTGAGGCTGAGTATATGGCAGCCAGTCAGGCTACTTGTGAAGCACTGTGGCTTCGCAAGTTATTGGTAGATTTATTTGATCAGCAGCTTAGGCCTACGGTGATCTACTGTGACAATCAGAGTTGCATTCAGCTCTCTGAGAATCCAGTGTTCCATGACAGGTCAAAGCACATAGAGATCAGATACCATTTCATCCGTGACTACGTTCAGAGAGGGGCAGTTGAGATTCAGTATGTATCCACTGATGAGCAGGTAGCAGACATTCTGACGAATTCTTTGGGTAGGTGAAAGTTTGTCTTCTTCAGAGACAAGTTGGGAGTGGTGCAGAACACCTTCCTCGGTAAGAGGGAGTGTTAGTTTTTGTACCTAGTCAGATGTTCCCTAGGTGACTTTATTGCCTAAGTCACTTAGAAGAGGGAAAAAGGTGACCCTCACATTAAATGTCACTTAATGAGACTTTATAAACATAAAGTCACTTTTTAATAAATTTAAGTGGGTGAGTATTTTTTTTATTTAAGTGAGTTAAATAAAAGGGATTTTTACTCTCACTGAATCTCATCCATTGGATTGGATCTTTTTCCACCGTTGGATTAGAGACCCACTTAGGGTTTAGACAAAAAGGCTAAGGGAGGCAAAGAGACTTTTCACTTTTTCATTTTTCATGAGAAGGAAGCAGAGCTGAGAGAGAAGGAGGACGAGCTAGGGCTTTGGCTCATTTCCCAAGAAAATTACTGCACAAAAATCGAGGAGTACAGGAGCATTAAATATTGGCACAGAAATCAAGGTGTTTATGCACAGGAATCGAGGAGAAGTACGGCCTATATTTAATACTGTACGGTGCATTTATTTGCACAAAAATCGAGACAGGGTACGACTGCATTAAATTGCTGGTACAAAAATCGAGACAGTGTACGGTCTGCATTTATTAGGCACAGAAATCGAGGGTGTACGGCTGTTGTTTTTGCTGGGCACGTTTTTCCAGATTTTGAGATAAAATCTGGGGTGAAGATAAGTTGTATTTTCACTGTATTTCTGTCCTGAATTTTGATGAAAGAAATAATAATCTCTCTCCTCTCTCTGACTGGTTTTCCCCGTGGGGGTTTTTCCAGGGCTTATTTGGCCAAAAATCTCTGAGTTAAAAATTTATGGTGTGACTATCCAAATGTGTTTTTCAGCCTGTTAGTATTTTTACTGTGTGTTTATATTGCTCAGTATATTTTCCTAAGTAACTTACAGCCTATGCCAAACCGGCTGTAAGTGAAAACCATAAAAATGTTCATATAAACCAGCATGCAGTAAAACTCAGATTTTCTACATACATCATGTTCGGTGTCAACCCTAGCTTCATCAGACAATGACTTTTCCTCATCTTCAGACTGCACTATAATAGGAACTTGTTCTTGTTCTTTCACATTTTCCTTTACTTCTTGGTTCAGTTCTACATGAAGAGTATATTCTACAGGCTCATATTTCACTTTTTCCTTTGAAATTTCATTTTCCTCAATATTGGTTTGATGTTCAACTTCAACATTTTCATCTCCTTGAGTCATAGATTTTTCTGGTACATTATCCTCTTCAATCTTGACTGTGACTCTCTTTTTCAACTTCTTGACCAAATTATGACCTTTATTCAACTGTCTTTTCTGAGCTTGATCTTCCTTCTCTGTTTGAAATCCAGACCAAAATAGAAAATAATCCCATGTTTTCTCCTTGTTTTGAAGCACAGTACTTATGACTAGCTTTATAAGCCCATGATGAAATACATACTGTTTAGTGTGGTCTTGATGCTCCTTTACCCTGCTAGACATGTTTTGTAGACTTTTAAGGAAAAAGAATGGAAGATTCATCTTTGCTTCATGGTTAAGATTCTTCAAAAACCTAAGATGATACTTAAAAGCAAATGCAAATCTTCCTTTACAAGTGATATAAATTTGTAGAATTTTTATTGGCTCTCTCCATTCTGGTTTAAATTTCTGGATATGTACACCTTTACCCCAGTTTGCTACCACATCTGGAAGTAATTATTTCTGTGCATCAAAGGTAAAAGGTACTTTTTTAAACCAATTATGGCCTTCATCTGGGATCCCTGTAACTTCTTCTATCAGTTCTCTGGTCAACTCAAACTTCAAGGTGTCAAAAGTAACAATATATTTATCCAAGCACTGAGCAAACTTATATGAGACCGCTGTGTGATACCCATCAATTTTCTCAAAAAATGTTAACCATCCTGCCTCTAAAAACAATCTCGCACAGTCTAGGAAAGATTGAACCCAAGACATGTCTAAGGGTTCAGCTCTATTTGTTTTCCCACTCCTCTTCATTTTAAATGACTGTGAGATTGCTTCTTTCAGTAAATAACTCTATCTCTATTCAGATCTTGTCAATTTGACAGACAATGATATGTTGGGAAACTAAACCCCCAAACTAGATTTTATCACTTAAACTAATAAGTATTTTAATTCTATTGATAGAGAAAATTCGATATTTAACATCAGTTGGGTTTGTATACTAGCATTCTTCATTAAATTCCATAATTAATCTTTTTTCAATGAAACCCAAATACAGAGAATATTCTTTGCCTCCCACCTGTCATAATAGTAAATTCAACTACTAGAAATGTGTTTTCTTGTCTGCCAGATGTCCAATTTCATTCTTTAATCCTCCTCTGACAGCCACGATAGTGCCAAACAATCGTCCTTTGAAGCCCTAAATTATCGACTTTCTTCCAACCTTGATTAGAAACTACCAAACTTTGCCACGAACTCATATGCTCTTCATGCATCTCAAGAGATGCGTAATTCAAGGCGAATTTTCCCCATCATGGATAATTATCAATGTTCCACTACTATGTATCATAACTTCCAGACCACCACAACTTACCCTAATGATTGCTTGCTTGAACTATTAACACCTGTCACAATGATCACTCTGGCCGAGAACACGTATCAAATCTATAACAAGTGTGAATGACCTCTCCTATGTGCAAATTTCCAAAACTTTGAACCAAAAATCATGATTTTCAGATAGCGCGATTTTCTTGTAGCGCACGGGTGTAACTTTCTCGAGCTTGCACTACAAGAATGCCTGTCTCAATAATTTTCAAAAATACACCTCACAACAAAGGGTAACTTTGGTTAAGTGACTTAGAATAAAACTTTAAGATATTTTTTAGGACTTTTAATTCATATAAACATCCTACAAGCCCTTGAAAATTATAAATCTTGCTAGGTAAAGAAAAAATTGGAAAAACTCTATGAAGCCACCTAAATACAAATATAATCAATGAAAGAAAAGGCTTAAAGTAACCTAAAATCCAAACTTAAAAATGAACAAAACTATGTTTCAAAAAAAAAGCAAATGCTTTAAAATGAGAAGCAAAAATAGGCTATAACAGAGAGAATCAGTTGTATGCAAAGTTGAGTAAGTGTGACTTTTACAGAGATAGGATTCATTATTTGGGTCACATTATCTCAGATGAGGGCATATTTCTAGACCCTGAGAAGATCAAAGCCATTATGAATTGGACTACTCCAAGAAATGTAACAAATGTAAGATCTTTTATGAGACTTGCAAGATACTGCAGGAGATTCATTGAGGGATTCTCCAAGATTGCACATCCACTCACTTCTTTGAAAAAGATGGGAATAAAGTTTGAATGGACACCGAGGTGTGAAGAAATATTCCATTAGTTGAAGAATATTCTCACAAGTGCACCAATCTCGAAGATTGCAGACCCAGAAAAGGATTTTGTGGTGTGTACTGATGCATGTGGACAAGGGCTTGGATGAGTCCTTATGCAAGACAACCATGTGATATATTATGAGTCAAGAAAGCTGAAGGAGCATGAGAAGAACTATGCTACTCATTAACTAGAACTTGCAGCCATAGTACATGCTCTTAATATGTGGAGGCACTACTTGATGGGCAAACGATTTGAGCTAAGGATAGACCATTGTGGTCAGAAGTACTTGTTTGATCAGCCAATGTTAAATGCTAGGCAATCTAGATGGCTGGAGTTTTATGTGAATTTGATTTCAAAATCAACCACATAAAAGGAAAGGAGAATAAGGTAGCTGATGCACTCAGCAGGAAGGTGCAGGAAATGCATGTGGCATCTCTTAGTATTTTCCAATCAGATTTGAGACAGCATATTGTTAATCATACTACTGGAGATGAATTGTGTGAGCAGGTAAAAGAAAAATGCAGTAACAAAGTGTTAAGAAGAGGTATGAGGGATATAAATTGTAAGAAGATGGAATTCTTACTTATAAGAAGTCTATATTCCAAATGTAGCAGATTTGAGGAGAATGGTTATGAACGAGATCCACCAAGCTCCATATTCTGGTCATCCAGGATATCATAAGACGATTGCTACAACCAGAAAGCAGTATTTTTGGACAGGAATGAAAAAGGATATGGATGAGTACATTTCAAGGTGCATGAGATGTTAGCAGGTAAAAGTTGAGCATCGACACCCAACATGTTTTTTGCAGCCTTTTCCAGTTCCAAAATGGAAATGGGAAGTTATTTCCATGGATTTTATTACAAGATTGCCAATGACTTGGAGACAACATGATTCCATCATGGTTGTGTTGGACAAGTTGAGAAAGGCAGCACATTTTATACCGGTTAAGTCTACGCATAAGAATGATGACATTGCAAAAACATTCATGAAGGAGATTTTCAAATTGCATGGATTGCCTAAGGCAATAGTCTATGACAGAGATGTCAAGTTCACTTCCAATTTTTGTAAGGGTTTGTTTGCAGATTTGGGTACAAAGTTCAGCACTGCCTACCATCCTCAGACTGATGGGCAGACAGTGAGAGTAAATCAAGTGCTTGAAGACATGCTTCACATGTATGTGATGGACAAACCAACCAAGTGGGAATATTACTTACACTTGGTAGGATTTGCTTCTAACAATTGACAACAAGCATCATTGGGGATGGGTCCATATGAAGCTTTGTATGGAAGGAAGTGTAGGACACCTTTGACTTGGGATAATCTAGTGAATAGGGTTGTGCTTGGTCTAGAATTGCTCAAGGATATGGAGCAAGAGGTTGTAAATATCAGGAAGAATCTGAAAGCAACCCAAGATAGATAGAAAAGCTATGCAGATAAGGATAGGGTGAACAGAGAGTTCAGTGTTGGGGATCATGTTTTCCTCGGAGTGAGGGAAAATAAGAGTTCCTTGAAGCTTGGAATTTGTGCGAAGTTGTCACCTAGATATTGTGGGTTTTTTGAAGTGCTTGAAAGAATAGGTCCAATTACATATAGACTTTCATTTCCTACTAGCACTAGAGCTCATAATGTTTTTCATGTTTCCTTGCTTAAGAAATATGTACATGATCCTAACTATGTGATAAATTGGGATGCGATTCAGGTGGAACCCGAGGGAGAGTTCCAAATCGAGCCAATGCACATCCTCGACAGGAAGGGCACAATGCTCTAGAACCGAGCCATAGGGCAGGTAAAGGTGCAATAGGAGCACTACAGTCCTAAAGAGACTACGTAGGAGCTGGAGGATGCCATGCGATTGGCACATCCATTTTTGTTCAATTCTGTGGAGCATTGAGGTGATGCCAGTGTAGAATTTTTGTTCAATTTTGTAAATCACTGAGGAGAGTGCTATTGAAGGGGGAGGGGAGTGTAACACCACGGTTTTGACCCCAACTGCATTAAAATGTATATGATTTATTTATTTTAATTAATCATGATGAGGAGCTAAAGGCAAAATTCCCGCCATGGATTATCGTTTCATGTTTTGGCGATTAAAATGGATGCTGATAGTATTTTGTTCTAGCCATGCATGATATAATGTTGGACACCATGTAAATATGCATTTTAATTAAAATACCCACAACCATCTATGTCAATGCAACTGTAACACCCCGGTTTTGACCCCGTTGCATTAGATGTATATGATGTATATATTGTAAATGATCATGGTGCGGAGCTAAAGGCCAAGGCCCCACCATTGATTGGTTATGCTATGTTTTGGGTTGAAATTGTCATCGATGGTATATCGGAGCATGCGGCATACATATATTAAGTTTGACATCATGTAAATACGCATCTTTAATTAAATAACCCGACCAACTACGTTCGCGGCAACTAAATTGAGAAGGGGCATGATTTTCACAAGGATAAGGGTGGGGAATGTCAAACCTTGGCCAATGGGGGAAAAAGCCATGTGTCATCTCTCCTTGTTTTATCCAACCACCACCATTAATAACTACTGCTGTTAGTTGGGGTAGTTATGGCTGGGAGTGGAGTGTGGCAGGACTGTCAGTCCTTGCCCACATGCACACTCCACCCGTAGTTGACTTCACAATGGAAAAAAGAAAACCAACGCCATCACTCCCGCGGAAATACTACTCTCTCCACAACAGTGCAAAAAGGATTCATGCACTTCCAACTACGGCATTATCTCCCTTGTTTGTTCATGCCTCACGGGACTCTGGCTGTTCCCACGCATAGGATTCCTTCCTGTTTTGGTCTCACGCAGCCAGGAGTGAGGAGTCGTCCCCACTGTCATTCACATTGTTCCCCAACGAGGAATCGAGTGTGTTCTCGACCCGCATTTGGAATTGGGTGTAAATATTCTCTCATGCTCTGTGTTTTGCATTGTTGTTACTCATGCAGCAAGCTAGGAGCTGTTCGGTCACTATCACCCACTATTTTCCCTGGGGAGAGCCATTTACGCTCAGGGACTGTGTTGTGGTCTGTGTAATTCTTTTCCGCTTGCTTAGTTGTCCAGGGCGGACTGTTGTCTTTCCTCATGTTGTGATTGTGTTTTCTGTTGTGTTTGGGACTATTGTAATTTGCTTAGGAGTTGTTTTGGCCACGATAGGGCCAAGAACGACTCAAGAGTTGTTTTCCCTGTTAAGCTGTAATAGCTGATTGATTGCACGTGTGCAATGGTTGGTCTCCGGACTGTGTTGGGGGCAAGGATGGGGGATTGGTTTGCTTAATAAACCTGGTGTCTAGAAACCACATGGACGGAGCTAGAGGGCTGGCTTTCTTCTCCACAACCCCTGAATAGCACTAGAAGGGAATGCAGGGCCTGAGGGACTGTGTAGCAGAGAAGGGACTGATTCCTTATGTTGTGTGTATGTGGGTGTCTTAGAAGCTAGGCTAGTTTTGGTGTAGGTGTTCTTGGCTCTGTAATGAGGTCACCAGCTTAGCATTTAGCCTTTCCCAACTCCTTATGGCCTAATAAACCCAACTGTGTTGGCTTGGTTTTGTTTGGTGTATCCTTGGCTATGTGTAAGTCTGCTTGTTCCCTTATTCCTTGGAGAATCGTGCCTAGCTCGGGGGTAGCAGTGTTACTGAGAGATTAAGGAGCACACTGGCCTATGGTTGGGTGGAACGTTGGAGTGACATAGCTGGTTGCGAAACACGTTCATTATAAGATAAGTGATCTTGTCTACCTTACTTCTGCAATCCTATTTACTGTTAATAATTATGATGAACATGTTGAATGATTGTATGAACGTATGTTTGCTTCCGCTGTGTAAGATAAATAATTTCATATGTGTATGTTCTACTTCAATGCATTTTATTTCAGCATTTCAGCAATTTTATGAATGCACATGTTCATGGGGTTGGTTTCCCGGATGGTTAACGCCATGGTAGCGTCCTCTTCACCGGTCGGAGGGTCGGGGATGCTACAACAACCATAATGAAAAGGGCATGAATCATAAGGATAAAAGGGGGGGGATATTTAACCTTTGGGGCCAATGGGGAAAAACCAAATTTTAAAGGGAGAACCCATCAAATTGTCAACTACCTTTCTTGTCTTATTCACCCAATCATTTATTACTACCAAAAGTTGCTTGAGTTGGTTATTGCATGGCATGGGCAAGGTATGACAGCCCAAATTTGAATTGGAGATGTTAGAATAATCAACCCATAGTTTACCCACTTAGACATTAATTCCATTATTTATGTCTTATTTTCCTAGTTCATGTGTCCCACCTTGTGCAAGTTGCTATTTGCCTATCCATAGAGGTCAAAATTGCCTTATTTGACTCATGTAGCGCATGGGAGAGCTAAAGGAATCAATTCTGCTTTATTCCTGGCCTCCTAGGTGCCCTTCTACTTTTTCTGCTTTATTGCCTGCTTTTTCAGTGTTTTAAGGCAAAAGGAAAAGCTAGACTAGGTGAGGTTCACTTGTTTTTTGTCCTACACATCCTCCTCTCTTTTCTCCATGAAAAAGCATGTATGAGCTGCCATTCCACCACTCTTTAGCTTTCCTATGCCTCTTTTCCAATTCGTGAGCTCCATGACAGATTTGGGATCAGCTTTTTCAGCTATGGGGGATTTGCTTATTTTTGGTAAGCCTGCTTTATGCTAGATTTGGATGCCACCTCATGCATTTGATTTCTTGATGTATTCTATTTATTCAGCAACCTCTGTTATTATAGGGTTGGCTATTGTACACTTACATAATACAGTTTAGTGTTACAGCTCCATTTTCAGTCTCTTTTGTGAGTGATTTTGCATGATCAATTAATAATTGTTGTGAATAAAATTAATCTATTGCTGGCCTTAATTTCCACATGGTATCAGAGCCATTGTAGGTTGTTTCTCTCCTTCAAAAATTGTTTTGCAGGTTCGACATCAGTGACTGGGAGCCTTCTACTGATAGCCGGGACAGATTTTCTAGAGCTATGGATCAATCACAGAAAACTATCTTGACTCCCTTCAATTTATTTGAATGGAAAGCAGAGATGGAGATACTGTTGAGAGAGAAATGCCTCTACAGGGTGACTATGGCAACAAAAGCAGAGCCCAATGCAGCTGCAGAGAAGATAAAATGGCACAACAGGAGGAATGAGGCTTATGGCCTCCTGTGCCTGAGTATTTCCAGAGAACTCCTTTTCCATCTTGATGGATTGACATCACCGAATGAAGTATGGGAGAAGCTTGCTGATCTTTTTGGAAAGACATATGAGATGAGGGGACATCAAATCGAAAATGAGCTGATTTCTCTGAGTCCAACGAGATTTGAATCCCTGCAGCTATATTTCTCCAAGTTCAAAGCACTAGTTTTGCAGCTGAAACAGTGTGGTATTGAAAAGAAAGATGATCAACTCATACTGGCCATCCTCTCGAAGCTGGGCCCTGATTATTCAATGTTTGTTTCGACCTTCTATGCCACAAAACTGACAGCTCGAACCTGGAAGATGCCTAGCCTTGCAGATTTCATGGAATCTCTCACACAAGAACAGGACAAGCTGGTGATGATGGGCACCATCAAACCATCCAAAGATCAAGCTTTGATTGCTGGAGATTCGAAGGTGGATTCAAAAAACAAAAAGAAAGCTAAAAAGCCACCTGAGCAAAAGAGAGACAAGAAACAGTCTCCGGAGGATCTACAAGGTCCCAAGAAGAATAACCAGAAGAAGAAGAACAAAGGTGAAATGAACAAGTGCGCATACTGCAATAAGGGCAACCACTCTGAAAGCTCTTGTATGAAAAAGTAGATAGACATGCTGACCCAACTCCTGGAGAAGAATGGCATCTCCCTTCCAGAAAGCTCAAAGAAGAGAGAAGGAGGATCAAGTTCAGATGACAGAGAGAGAGTTCATGCTCTAGTTTCTCGCACATCAAGCTCACCCAGTTTTATCATTGATTCTGGAGCTTCAAGACACATGGTTTCGACTAAGGAGGCCTTCTCCTCACTGGACAAGTCGAAAGGACCATCTATTGTACTAGGAGATGACTCTCTCACTGAAAGTATGGGCAAAGGAAGGATAGATCTTGATCATGGTCAGTTCAGCAATGTGCTGTATGTGCCTGGGCTTGCCTCCAACCTCCTGTCAGTGTACCAAATGACCCACACTGGGTTTCCTAAGAAGGTCATATTCTCCCTCGATGAAATTGAGATCACAGAGATCTCAAGTGGTAGAGTCATTGCAAAAGGAGTTGCAAATCATGCTCAAAAGGTATACATGTTCTCACACTTCCTACCTTACTCAAACCCCTCTGCTCTTCTCATTCATGCTAATGAAGCTAGCAAGATTTGGCATGAAAGATTTGGCCACCTAAACTACAAATATCTATCAGATCTTAGTGAAAAAGAGATGGTCATAGGGTTTCCCAAGATAAAATTTTCCAAAGGAGTCTGCCAAGGCTGTATCCTAGGAAAACACCCAGAGCACAAATTTGAGAGAGCTAGTCATGAGATAACCTATGCACCCCTCGACCTGATCCACAGTGATGTTGCTGGCCCATTCCCTCATATGTCCATGAGTCAGGCCAAATATGCATTGACTTTTATTGATGACTTTTCCAGGTATTGCTGGGTTCACTTCCTGAAACACAAGTCTGAAGTTTTTGGCCTATTCAAAGTCTTTAAGGCTTTGGTTGAAAACCAGTCTGGAAGGAAAATCAAATCCCTCAGATCTGAAAATGGTGGTGAGTATGTCAAGTTTGAGTTTATTAATTATTGTGCAGATGCAGGTATTCAGATGCAGCATTCTATCCCTTACACACCACAGCAAAATGGTGTTGCTGAGAGGAAGAAAAAATCACTGAAGGAGATGGCAACATGCATGATGGAGGCCAAAACTTTGCCACCAAAGTATTGGGCCGAAGCTATCAATTGTGCAGCCTATATTCAGAATAGGGTGCCTCAAAAACAGCTTGATGGCATGACTCTCTTCGAAGCATGGAGTGGGCACAAGCCAGATGTGACCCATTTCAGGATTTTTGGCTGAAAGGCTTGGGCTAGAATCCCGACAGAGAAGAGGAAGGCTTTGCAGCCCCAAAGCCAAGAGTGTCTTTTTGTTGGATACTCTGAAGATTCAAAAGGGTACAAGTTGATAAATTTGAGCACAAACAAATTTTTCATTGAAAGGTGTGTTCAGTTTGAAGAAGAACCCCTTGCAGTAGTGGAAGTTTGTGAAGCCTCTTCACCACCTGAACCTCAAGAAGTAAGTATAGAGTTTGTTGAACATGATGATTCTGATTTTTCTGATGGATATGAGTTTATTGCAGGCCCTAACAGCCCCACAAGGCCAAAATGGGCAGCCAAGACACTACATGCAGTAGGTGAGCTAGCTGGGGATCCCAATGACCCAAGGAGGACTAGACCTCAATTTGAGAGTGGTCTGTGCATGAAGGATCCTATGTTTGCTGAAAAATGCTATTTGATGGTGGAGTCTGATCCTCAAACATATGAAGAAGCAGCAGGAGATCCAAGATGGAAAACTGCCATGAAGGAGGAGTTCAGCTCACTCCAGAAGAGCAACACATGGGAGCTAGTGGATCTCCCTCCAGGGAGAAAACTAGTACAGTGTAAGTGGGTCTATAAGACCAAATTTGCTGCTGATGGTTCACCACTAAAGTACAAGGCTAGATTGGTAGCCAAGGGCTACTCATAGGTTCATGGCATAGATTACAATGAGACCTTTTTCCCAGTGGAAAAGATGGATTCCATCAGGCTAGCTCTAGCCATTGCAGCCTCAAGGCAATGGGAGGTACATCACATGGATGTAAAATGTGCCTTCCTGAATGGAGATCTCATTGAGGAGATATATATGCAGCAGCCTCAAGTTTTTGCTATTAACCAAGTCAATTTTTGGGGCTTGAGATCTCTCAAACCAAAGTTGGAATCAAGGTGCACCAGTCCAAATATGCCTTGGACTTGCTGAACAAATTCAAAATGAAGGATTGCAAAGCAAGCAAAACTCCTTTCCTTTCAGGAGTGAAGCTGGAAGAAGCTGATTCTTCACCGATGGTAAACAATACACTGTATAGGAAATTGATTGGATGTTTATTGTATCTCACACATACTAGACCTGATATTTGTTATGCAGTAAGTGTGGATTCTAGATTCATGGATCAGCCTCAAGAGATCCATTGGAAAGCAGCCAAAAGGATCCTTAACTTTGTTCAGGGAACAAGGACACATGGGATCTTCTATAAAGCAAAATCTGATCTTGAATTGATTGGATTTACTGACAGTGATTGGGCAGGTGATAGCACAGATAGAAAGTCCACATCAGGATATGTGTTCATGCTTGCAGAAGGGCCAATCAGCTGGTCAAGAAAGAAACAGAGTGCCATTGCACTCTCATCTACAGAAGCAGAGTACAGAGGAGTTGTTAATGCAGCAACTCAATGTTTATGGTTGCAGGGTTTACTTGGAGAGTGTGGCTTCGAACCTGAGTACTCAACTTCCATATACTATGATAACTAGAGTACCATTCGAATCTACAAGGATCTAGTTCAGAAGCAAAGAACCAGACACATTGAGATCCATATGCACTACATCAGAGAACTTGTGCATGATGGCACCTACTCTTATGTTCATCTTCAGAACAAGTAGCTGATATCTTCACCAAAGAATTTTGTGAGAAGACCTTCAGCAATCTCAAATCACTGCTGGGGATTGCTGATCATGCTGTGAAATCATGAGTGAAGACAAGATTCTACAATTTTGTTTTATAGTCCATGTTTAAGGGAGGATTTTCCCAAGTTGGTTTTGCCTCTTTCCTTGTTTAAATGGATTTGCAGTATGTAAAGGGTGACTAAGCCTTGTTTCTAGGCCCTATAATTTTCTGATATATTACTCATAATTCAGGCTTAATGGGGGGTGTTAGAATAATCAACCCATAGTTTACCCACTTAGACATTAATTCCATTATTTTTGTCTTATTTGCCTAGTTCATGTGTCCCACCTTGTGCAAGTTGCTATTTGCCTATCCATAGAGGTCAAACTTGCCTTATTTGACTCATGTAGCACATGGGAGAGCTAAAGGAATCAATTATGCTTTATTCCTAGCCTCCTAGGCGCCCTTCTGCTTTTTCTACTTTATTGCCTGCTTTTTCAGTGTTTTAAGGCAAAAGGAAAAGCTAGACTAGGTGAGGTTGACTTGTTTTTTGTCCTACACATCCTCCTCTATTTTCTCCATGCAAAAGCATGTATGAGCTTCCATTCCACCACTATTTAGCTTGCCTATGCCTTTTTTCCAATTCGTGAGCTCCATGACAGATTTGGGATCAGCTTTTTACACCTATGGGGGATTTGCTTATTTTTGGTAAGCCTGCTTTATGCTAGATTTGGATGCCTCCTCATGCATTCGATTTCTTGATGTATTCTATTTATTCAGAAACCTATTTTATTACAGGGTTGGCTATTGTACACTTACATAATACAGTTTAGTGTTACAGCTCCATTTTCAGTCTCTTTTGTGAGTGATTTTGCATGATCAATTAATAATTGTTGTGAGTAAAATTAATCTATTGCTGGACTTAATTTACATAGGAGAAGCCATCAACTTTTGGGAAATGCATTTTGACTCCTTGGGCAAGTAAAAACCCAAAAAAGTATGCCATTATACCAAGATTTCATGTTTTTCATAGTTTCCCTCACCATTTTTCCTTCACATGAGCTCTCTCAGGAATTCAGTTCTTCCTGCGTATTTTCATCCCATGTTTTTGGTTGTTGGCTTCATTTTTCCCATGGATGGGAGGTCGTTTTTGTAATTCCGGGGATTGGGTTGGTTTCCTCACGTTTTTGGAGATGCTGGTGCGTTTTCCACTCACGTTTTTGCAGTTTCATGTGTTTTTACCATGGCTATGAAGTGTTTTTGTTAGTTTCTAGTGGTTGGGATCTCTATTGGGCGTTTTGGTGTCATTTCCACATGCCCACGGTGGGGAATTTTGTTGTTTAGTGTTGCCCAATGAGTGGGACAACAGAGCCACGAATTTTGGGTGCTGCTGAGGTTGTTTTGGCCATGTTAGGGCCATAAATGACTCTGGAATTCATGTTGCTCATCCTGAGTTGTTTCTACCCAGTTGCCATACCTGATTTTGGTCTCTGTGGTGTTTTTCCTTCAGTACAAAACTTTTATTGTTGTTTGCACACCATTTGTTGGCCTTTGAACTATCTTTGGGCGTGGAAATGGGGTCTAATATTCCTTGACAAACCTAGTGTGTTCAAGAGCCTCACAAACAGAGCTAGATGGTTGGATTTCTTCTTTACACCCCCTGAATAGCACTGGAAGGGAAGGCATAGCCCATGGGACTATGTAGCAGAGAAGGGGATGCTTCCTTGTGTTGGGTGTGTGTGGATTTTTTAGAAGTTAGTCTAGTTCTGGTGTAGGTGTCCATAGCTCTTGGATTGAGCTCACTAGCTTAGCATCCAACCTTTCAACTCCCTGTTATCCTGATAAACCCAACATTGTTGGCTTGGATGATTTTTGTGTATCCTTGGCTATGTGTGAGCCTGTTAGTGTTCCCCTTATTCCTTGTGGAATCATGCCCAACTCAGGGGTGGCAGTGTTGCTGAGTGGTTGATGAGCACACTAGCCTATGGTTGGGTGGAACGTTGCAGTGATGTAGCTAGTTGAGGGACAAGCTTCTTCTAAGATAAGTATTCTTGCGTTTAAATTCTTGCAACTGTGTTGGTTTTATAAATCAATATGAACATGTTAAATGTTGTGAATGAATGAATATGCTTCCACTGTTTGATAGTAATTTATGCATCTATGTATGTTTAAGTTCAATGCATTTTATTTTATGTTCATGGGGCTTAGTTTTCCTGGAATGTTAGCATTATAGTCGCATCCTCTCGTCGGTAGAAGGGTGGGGATGTGACAAAATCTTTGCAACACAAAGTGTTGAATGTTTGTTTATTGGATATCCAGAAGAATCCAAGGGATTCAAGCTGCTGAATATTAGAACAAAACAAATTTTCATCGAAAGAAGTGTTAAGTTTGGTGAGCCTCTCCAAGATGTAGAGCTAGCTAAAGAAAATTTTGTTGATCTTCCTTCCTATTATGCTGACAATCAGGGTGATAAAAGTTAGAGTGATAACTCTGATTTTGCAGAAATAATATCTGATATTAGTGAGAAAGAAACATCAGATTCAGAATCAGATTCTAAAGTGCAAACAAATCTCCCTACTTGGGCCAAGAAGACACTTTCTTCCATCGGGGAAAACATTGGAAGTCGTGCTGATCCAAGAAGAACCCGGTCTAAATTTCAAAGAGTAGGTATTGTGCTCTCTTTCCATGATGATTTATTGTCCGAGACCTGTTATTTAATGATTGGGTTAGATACTAAGTCTTACTACCATGCCCGAAAATATCCGAGAAGGCAAGCTGCCATGGACGAAGATTTTAATTCTCTTTGGAAAAATGCTACTTGGGAGCTAGTTTCCCTTCCACCTGGAAGGAAATTAGTTCAATGCAAGTGAGTGTTTCGGAAAAATGTTGCTGCTGATGGAACAACCTGAAATTATAAGGAAAGGCTGGTTGCAAAAGGGTTCTCCCAGGTCCAAGGAGTGGACTATGATGAGACCTTTGCACCAATGGAAAAGATGGACTCCATCTGCTTAGTTTTGGCAATTTCTGCATATAAACACTCGGAGGTGCATCATATGGATGTTAAGAGTTCCTTTCTATGTGGATATATTCATGAGGAGATATACATGAAGCAGCATGAGGGCTGCATTTGAGATCCTATTTTGGTTTGCAAATTGCAGAAGTCTTTATACAGGTTGAAACAAGCCCCAAGATCATGGTATGCCAAGATGGATTCCTTTCTGCTTTCACAAAACTTCCAAAGGTGTAAGTCTGATCTGAATGTTTATCTACAGAAGTATGATGGTAATTTACTTTTCATTTTTTTATATGTTTATTATCTCTTGATTATTGGTAGCACACTTGCTTCCATTTCATTCATAAAAACTGCCCTCCATGATGCATTTGAGATGAGTGATTTGGGCTTGCTGAAACAATTTTTGGGGCTCGAAATTGCACAAAATTTTGATGGCATAATGGTAACTCGGTATAAATAAATTTCAGACCTGTTAGTGAAGTTTAAAATGTCTGAATGTAAGTCTTCTCCATTCCCTTTCCTCTTAGGAGTCAACCTTGAAGAGGGAAAAAACACTCTCACCATGGATTGCACTATCTACCGCCAATTGATTGGTATCTTGCTTTATGTGACTCATTCATGTCCTGATATATGTTATGCTATGAATGTTGTATCAAGATACATGTAGTAGCCACATGACATGCATTAGAAGGAATCCAAGAGGATCCTTCAGTATATTCAGGGCACAAGATCATATGGCATTCACTATGCTGCAAATTCAGAGCTAGAGTTGGTTGGATATACAGATTCAGATTGGGTAGGATATTCTACTGATTGGAATTTCACTTCTGGGTATGTATTTATGTTTGGTGGTGGCCCCATTTTCTGGTCCAGCAAAAATCAGGCCACCATTGCATTGTCTTCAGCAGAGGCCGAGTACAAGGGCAGAGTGAATGCTTGCATCCAAGTTGTTTGGTTGCAAGGCATTCTTTCAGAGTTTGATTTTGGTAGTGATTTTTCCACTATCATATTTTGTGAAAATCAAAGTACTTTTAATATCTCCACAGATCCAGTTACCAGGAATAGGACCAAACATATAGAGATTCACATGCACTACATCAGACAGTTGGTGCATGACAGGACCATAGTTCTACAACATTGCCCTATAAATGAGCAGATTGCAGATATATTCACCAAGAGATTTACAGAGAAAAAGTTCACTTACCTTCGTTCATTGTTGGGGGTGAGTTCATTAGGGTGATTAGATGCTTCTTCAGTGTTCAACTTGAGGGGATTTTATTCCCACTGGGTTTTCCCTCTTTCCTCACTTAGATTTATTTTGAGCATTTTTAGAGTTACATTTTTTGTACAGGGTGACCTATGGCCTTTGTTTTTGGGGCCCTAGCATTTCATCCATTTTATTTTACTCCTCCTGAGTATAGATTAAGGGGGGGTGTTGGATTCATTTACCCAACATACACACTTTTGGTCAATTTTGGCCTATTTACCCACTATCCTAAGTTTAATTGACTTACTTGGAATCAGATGAGCACACTATGACATCATCATGAGCACGCCCACGCCTTCCTTCAATCAAGGAGGCCAAGCAAGCCTTCACCTTCAATCAGGGAGGTTAACTGGGCTTTCTCCTTCAATCAGGGAGGCTAACTAGGCTTCCTCCTTCAATTGGGGAATAATTCTAGGGTGAAATGAGTGTCATAAGTGCACCTAATTTCTAACTGATTGTTGTTCACTTAATAATAAGTTAAGATGAGTTGTAAAGGCACCTCCATCTATTATTTGTCTATTTTTGGCCAATATTTATGAATTGGAGTCAACTATGGCACCTCCAACCACTTCTGATGAAAAGTGTCATTTCAATTAACTCCATCGAAGCTACTTGGAGTTAGGGATGCGCTACCACCTTGAGTTTTACATGCAGTGGCATGTGTTGAGACACATTCAGTTATACTCAGTCATCTATTGCACTTTGATTCAATTAGGACTTAGTGTGAGAGTTAGTTATGGCTAGAATAGTGGTTAACTAAGTGTGTCTAGTGTTGTTGACATTTAGTTAAGCTACACCCATCCATGCAATTCGAATGAACTCCTTGTGAAATCGAATTGGTTTGGAATTCATGCATTTTGCATGACATTGTATTGTATTACTCATTCTATTTTTTATAATACAAAGATGCAACCTCTTATTGTAGTACTGTTGCATCATTTCATGTCCAATTTGTCTTGAATCTATTGTGAGTCTGTGTTTTATCTCAAAGATTGTTGTGACAGAATTAATATTAGTTTTTGGTGCGCTCCTAGAGATTCTCTATGCAACCTACACAAATATAAACTAGGAGAAATGCTTGTAAGCTCAATTCAAGCTCTTCTTCAGAGAGGGATAATATGCTAGATGCACTTTGATGTAGAGTACTGATAGCTCCTTAACTATGTATAAATTGAAAACCTAAAATATCTGAAACCATGTATAAATTGAAGATTCGATACTATGTGTAAATACATGATGTAGATGTAGCTACAAGATATTTCTCACAAGCATGCACAAGGAAAATAGAGGAATAATGAGACTGAACACAAGATAATTGAAGAATTATTGGAGAATGTTTCATATAATATTGATCAACAAAGTGTACATAAATAATACATCCCTGAGAGGTAAAATCAATCTTCATCAGATCAGTCTTCATCAAATCAGTCTTCATCAACTCAGTCTTCATCAGTCATCATAGGAGTAGGAGGAGTAGCTCCACCTAATAGGATGGATGCTATTATAGTTGCCACATATTCTCCTTTAGCTTTATCTCACCCTCTTAATGCACTACCTGGTGGTGATTACCTTAAATGCCTTCCAAGTTTTAATGGACATGGTGAGGTTACAACTGAAGGGAATTTAAATTCCTATTACAGCTACGCTGATAACCAAACATTGAACATGAATATGTGTGGATGTGAGTATTTGTGCAGATTCTAGATGAAGAGGTCAAAAATTTGTTTAGAGGGTTTCCACCTAATTCTATAAATGGGATAAAATCTCTAGAGGAAGCCTTCATGAAACAATGGGGGGATACCAAAGACTACTTGTATTACATAACTGAGTTTGGAGCGTTGAAAAGAAAATCATACAGAGTCAGTGGAATATTTTATAGAACAACTTAACAAGATGTATAGTAAGATTATTGCTAAAATAAATCCAACCGAAGCTTCGACAAAACTCACCTTTTGCAACGCCTTTGATGCATACTTTTCCTTACTATTGAGAGAAATGATATCCCTCACCCTTGCAAACATGCAGGAGGAAGCCTTAGAATTAGAATCAAATCTGATGGTAGCAGACAAAATTAGGGCTAAACCACATTACCAAGATGGAGAAAAGAAGAAAAAGAAAAAAGTAGGGCCTTCTACTTTATGTTCAAAACCTGAAGATAACAAAATCGATGAAATGACTAAACTCATTAAGAGTTTTTCATCAAAAGTTACTAGATTAGAAATGGAGAATAAAGCGCAGAGTAAACCAATTCAGGAAGGGGATAATCAAAACCCAAAGTAGTTTAGAAGACCCTTTCATCCAAGGTTTTTGCCTAGAGATGGGATAAATAAAGATGATTAAAGAATTAAACCTCCATTTCAAAATGATATGGTTGATGAAACTAAAGAAATAGATTAAATTTAAACGGAAGATCCAGATCAAGAAATGAACCATCTTGAAGATGATTCCTCTTGTGCTTACTTAACTAAATATGATTATCAGCACTCAATGGTTTTTTATCAGGATACTGACAACTGTTTTGAACATAATTTTTCATACCTAGTGTGTTCAGTAAATATTTATCAAACTGCTCCACAAAGAATTTATGATTTGAGATATGGGGTCAAACAACTCCCTCAAAATTAGTGCAAAGAGATAGTTTCTCATGTTAAGCAAGTGCCAATCAATATTACTGAAAAGAAGCAAAACAAGCAGGTTAATACAAGAAAGTTTGTATAGACAAAAGAGGTAAGTAGAGTTTCTTCTGGGTTCAATTTGAACATCAAATTAGTAATATCAAGATACATGTTCCATTAACTAAACTTACAAAGAACCAATATTACAGGGAACCTTCCCTTAAGCTCTTGAATTCACAAACCAACCTCATCCCCACAGATACTATCAGTATACAAGATGAACATCCTACCATTATTTTTGTCCCTAAGTTAGTTGACAAATCATATTTTCCTCCACCTTTCTCTACCGCCCTTACTATTCATGATAAGATGTAACATAACTGTCTCTTGGACTCCAGTGCTTCCCACAACCTCATGCCAAAAGATGTCATGGAATCCCTAGGGTTATGTATCACCAAACCTTATCATGATTTGTATGCTTTTGATTCAAGGGAAGTCAATTGTCTTGGAGTGCTAAAATATTTATTAGTCAGCCTCACATAGATTCCTATGAAGAGTATTTTGATGGATGTTATGATTGTTGATATTGCACGTAAATTTGTAATTTTTTTGTCAAGATCTTGGTTGAAGAAGGTAGGTGACACCCTAAATGGACCTCTCCTATGCAACTATACCATGGTTTGGGGGAGAGCATAAGAGATTATACAGAGAAGTGAATCTTGCTTATTTGGTGAGCGATAATAAGAACCAAACCAACCATCCAATTTATGTAGTTTAAGAAGATATCATGTCATGCATGTTACCATTGAATGATGAGATCACAGGTTCTCTGCAACTAGAGAAAGAAGTTCCAGGTCAACGAAGTGTTGAAGTGTAAGATAGTCTGTCGAAAATGTGATTTTATGGTTCATCATCCAAAAAAAGTAGGGGCAGGAGTTGTGTTGATTTCTTTTGTTGACAAGGTAATTATGTTAATGTATAAATTGGGGTTTCAAACAACTAACAATGTTGTTGAATATGAACCATCGATACTTGGTTTAAGGGTTTATAAAGACTTATCCAATAGTTGGTTGTTTTTGGTGACTCAGAGTTAGTGGTTCAACAAGTGAGAAACGTATATAAGGTAAAAAAATAGTTGTTTAAAGTTTATAGAAATGCAGTTTGAGATTTGGTTGATAATTTCTTTTCAGCATTTAGGATATTTTTTTATTCCAATAGACCATAATCAAACAACTGACTCTTTGGCCTTAACAACCAACTATTTTAATTTTCCCAAAGATACTCAACTCATATATCAAATTGAGGCTAGATACAGACCATTTGTTCTAGAAAATGTTAATCACTGGCAGTTTTTTCAAGATGATATGAGAAATCAAGAAATTTATTGAACTAACTAGTGAGTATTCCACGTCAATGATTGATCAAGATGAATACATTGAGGTAAGTAACAGTGATTCTTGCCTCTATAATTAAATTGGAAACCATGATATCATTGAGCTGAAAGGTAACTTCATCCCAAAGGGTCTTGTACCTTTGTAAAGGTTGCTTTGTAATAATGATACCCTGCTGAAGCCTACTATGCAGTCATATAAATAAACTGTAGTGATATGTAATATTGGAACCGCTAATGAACCCAAGATGATAAAGTTGTCCAAAGCACTTTCATATGGGTAGAGAAGAAGGTACATTGAGATTATGAAATAACTTGTGGGTATTTTCTCCTTGTCTTATGAGGATTTGAAGACCTATGACGCCAACATCATCTAGCATAAAATTCCATTAAACAAGAATACAAATCCTTTTAGATAGAAATTAAAGTGCAGGAATCAAGCTCTGCTATCGGTTATCAAAAAAGAAGTTAAAAATTTGTTAGATGGAAAAACTACTATGCCTCTTAGATATTCTATTTGCGTAGAAAATTTAGTGCCAGTGCATAAGAAAAATGGGGAAATAAGACTTTGTGTGGAATTTTGAAGTTTAAACAGATGTTCCCTTAAAGATAAATGTCCATGCCCAAAATTGACAAGATATTACAAATATTAGTAGGTGTCCAAAGAATATCCATTATTGATGGCTTCTATAGATACAATCATATTGTTGTATATCCAGATGATAAAGAAAAAACAATTTTTACTATTCCTTAGGGGACGTTCATATATGACAGAATTCCATTTGGTCTCATGAACATGGGTGCAACTTTCCAGAGGGCTATGGGTATAGCCTTTATTGGTGAAAAGGAAAGGTTTGTGGATCTATTAAGATGAAATCACTATTTTTTCTAAATCTAATGATGGGCATATTAAACATTTAAGGAAATCTTTCCTCAAGTGGTAGAAAGTTTGGGTTATCTTTGAACCCAAAGAAATCTCATTTCACTATCACGCAAGAAGGTAAATGTTTTGTCCATATAGTCTCAGTCGAAGGTATCAAGATTCAAAATTCATCATGACCGTGTTAAGGCTATCATAAATATTTGCATTCCCAGAATAAAAAATAAATCCAGTCTTTCATTGAGAAAATTAACTTTTTAAGGTGGTTCATTCCTAATTCTACAAAGATCATTAAATATATTACATGAATGCTTAATAAGGATTGGGAGGTAAAGTGGATAGTTGAAGCTAGGTCATCATTTGAAAGAATAAAACATGCCCTTATTGAAGCTCCAGTGCCAGTAAGACCAAAATTTTCTAAATAATTCTTAACCTTTTCTTTTGCATCTAAAGACATAGTGGTTGCGGTATTGTTGCAAAATAGTTTAGAAGGTATGGAGAAACCCATTTCATTCTTTAGTAAAACTCTTAGAGACTCATAATTTAAGTATACCACAATTGAAAAACAAGATTATGCTTTATTTAAAGAACTTAAGTTCTTTAGAAATTACCGTCCACATTCAAAGATCATATCATATGTTCCTAACGCTGCAGCCAAAGATATTCGTGTACATCCTGTTGAAATATTGTAACTTCGAAGAATATTCTATATGTATCTTTTGTGGTCCTTGATGGTCCTACCGGGAGAACCACTTGTATTATTTAGTACCCCGATGCTTCTAATCGGAATAACTAATAAGAGTCATGAGGTTGTTCCCTCTAATTGTAAAGGTGGGTCATTAGCACCCCAGTGTGGTTACTTGAGCCTATATGTGTAACTTGAGCCTACATGATTAACTCAAGCCTACATGTCAGATGAGTTAATTGAAGTGAATGGATGAATATAAATAGAGGTTTATTTATCCTCATTTGAGACACACTCTCACTTGTGTAGCGCATTAGTGGATAAGAGAAGTAGCTCGAGAAGGAGGAGGATCAGGCTTTGATCTCCTTGCTAGTTTTATCTTTTAACTTTTTGGGACATCTATATTGAGGAAGCTTTTGCTGGTTTTTTCCCTTTAGGGTTTTCTAGGATAAATCTTTGTGTTCCTTTTGTATGTTTGTGCTTGTCTATCTTTCAGTGATCCTGTTTATATGCTTTTTTTATGAAAATGAAATGAAATATTGATGTCCTAGTTAAGCATATGAAAATTTAACATGGTATCAGAGCCACCCTAAAAGAAGACATTGTGCAGCTATAGAAGATAGGGATTCTTAATTTTTGGTTCTCTCTCCACAATCAATCTACAAAAGAAGGCTAGGATAACTCTCCATTGAAGGGCGCATCTTTCTGTCGAAGCAGAATTCGATTCCGAGCATTTTCAGTTTTCGGTGCGGGAAATTAGGGATTTCTATAGAAGAGGAATTTTTGAGTGAGCCCAACATAGGATTTTTATCCTCATCAAAATCGGAGTTTAGAGACCTGGATGAAGAAATTTGGTTGGGTGAAACTCTGAAAAAGTCAAATCCTAGCTTGACCCCGATCTGGAAAAACCCTAAATACTAAAATTGCTAAGTTTTGGTACTTTCGCTATATTATGATATTGGTGAAGGTTCAGGAGCTGAAAATTGTAGAGGACGAAGATACAATCTGGATGTACATTTTATCCAAAATTCAGCCTCATATTCTCTATATTCTTAGATATATGATCCCTGCAAGTTAGGGTTCCAGCCTCTTCCAGAATTCATCCTTAAACGGGACACCTGGGGAGAATTGTTGTAGCTTGGGATATAGAGATACAAATGGAATTCTTGAAGATGTTCCAGCAAAATCGTATACTTTAATTTTTGTGGTCCAAATTTCAGAACCAGAAGATAAAATAGTGACATGTGGCAGGCCGTACAACTTCGTTGTTCTGAACAGTCCTGTAACAGGTCACCTTGGGAAAAGGATCATAAATACAAATTGGTGAAACCAATTTTGATAAAACTTATGGTGTTGGAATAGGGACATACGAGGTTACATTATTGTGAAATTTCAGATATAGAGAAGTAGTCGTTTCAGAGATATCACAGAAATAGTGATAGGCATTTCTGTAGAGGAAATTGGAAAACTAGGGCTTCCTGTTTCGGGAGATTCCCTCCACTGTTTTTAGAAAAGGAGTACATTGGATAGCTACATTTTAAGAGATATATCTTTCTATCCAATCAGATTTGAAATATTCCAAGTTTTTAAAATTAGGGTTTGTCTAACAAACCCTAGATCAGCGAGCTCCGGAAGCAGGATGGACACCTCAAATCGGTAAGATCTAATCTTTTTCTATTTGCATTTGAGGTTCTCATTTCAAAGTGATATATCACATCAGATTGATGACAAGCTTGGTGAATTTGACAACTTCCAAGCCTGGAATTATTTGATCTCTCTGAAGAAAATGAATTGGACACCTTCATGAGTAGATAGGTTCCAGTTCCAGAAGGAGATGAGGCTCAAAGCCTTACATAAGAAGAACTTGATCAAGGCCAAGAAGATCATTGTTGATTCAATCACGGATCAACTTGTACCACAAGTGTCTTCCCTAAATAGACCGAATATGTTTGATTCCTCGATCAAGCTATTTCCAGATAAGAACATAAATCAGAAGATGGCTTTGAGAAAATAGTTGAAGAATGTGAAGATCCAGAATGCAGAACATCTTGAAGCGGTAGAAGAAGAATTCGAGAATGCGGAAGTGGTGATAGCCACCTTGAATGGTCTCCCAGGATCATAGAATTCATTCATTCAAGGAATGTGTGCCAGAAGGAAGTAATTACTTTCAACAGACTCTAAGAAGAGAAGAAGAAGATGGAAGCAATTGAAGATCAAGCTCTCACCATTCAAAGAAGATCCCTCAAGTGATGAGGAATGTGAAGAAATCAATTCTTAAAGAACATCTTATCCATCTTATCATTTGGATAAGAAATGATGATTTCATGAATGAAGAAGATGATGAAGCAAAATGATCAAGATGGAGTCTACCCATGAAACAAATAAAAGATAAGTATTCAATTGTCATTTCATGACATTATTTTGTTATACATTTGATTATATTCAGTTGATGTGTTATGCATGATAGATTGTTTGCATTAATGACTGTATTCTACTAATATGCATGTGATGGGTAAGTAGCTTATGGTGCTATACAACTCTCCATTGCTACTTATCTAGAATTAAACCTTTTTGCTGACATATTGGATTAGTGCACAATCTCAATGATGTCATGGTAGAAGGCATCTAGAAAGTTTCTGTGAGATATGAATGAATGTTGTATTGGCTAAACGGTTGCATGATACATAAGAATTTGTCGTTATGCATATGTTTTATAAAATAGTTCTAACCATGCAACTTGTTCATTTGAATTGTAGGAAAGGTCCTGTACAACCTCCTACAAGAAAAGAAGGATGAGACTTGTTTCGAAGAACAAGTGATGACAATTCAAGATTCACTCCAATAAACATGAATCTGAAGCTCCTAGGTTTAGAGACACCATGACGGAAGAAAGAGCTTCAGAGAGCGGTAGATCCACCTTGAAGGATGATGACCACAATGGGTACGAAAGATAACTCAAGATGAAGAAAAGAATGCTATGAAAGAAGCTATGATAAAAGAATAAAAGTTGATCATGGGGAATGATGTATATGATATGATTTTGAGACATAAAGGGAAGTATGTAGTATCTTCCATATGGATCTACAAGAACAAGTGTACAAAGCAAGGTTCATGATTTGCCTCAGAAAGAATAGACTATGACATGACATACTCTATTGACAAGTATATATCAAGCATAGAACCACCTGTACAAAATGAAGAAGGAAGATGATATTCCACTTCAGGGGGAATGACTACAGAAGATATCTAAGTTCGACATGGTACGACATGATGGACAGCTTCCTGCTGGATCGAGACTTTACCAAGAGTAAAGTGGGTTCCAACCTTCAAGTTTGAATACAGAAGACTAGGATATGTTGATGACTCGACAAGATGAACTCATGGAATATGTTATGATGAAAGAATACTAGAATGATGTTTGGAATACAGTTCCCAAACTAGAAGGAAAGAGTATAGTATCCTCCAAATGGATATGCAAAATAAGCATGCAGCTGATAGAAGTATTGAGAAAGATCGGTTTCCAGAGGTTTCTCTTAGAAAGAGGGAATTGACTATGAAGAGACATTTGCCCCAGTAGCACAGTATACTTCGATTAGAGCTATCATGGCACTTGCATCCATGATGAAGTGGGACTTACACTAGATGGATGTAAAGACAAGCCTTCTTTAATGGTGTGATTGAGGTAGAGTTTTACATCTAATAGTCATGAGGATTTGAAGTTGAAGATAGATGGAATCAAGTATGCAAGTCGAAGAAGGCTCTCTATGGCCTGAAGCAAGCTCCCATAGCTTGGTATGGAAGAATATATACTTTCTTGATGAACATGGGCTTTTCCAAGAGTAAATTCGATCCTAACCTTTACTCCAAGTTTGTAGAAGATGTACCTATCATACTATTACTATATGTGGATGCCTTATTCTTGACAAGAGGAATGAGAAACAGATTGTGGAAAACAAGAAGAAACTAGCAGAAGAATTTGAGATGAAAGACCTTGTGTTAATGCACTATTTACTAGGTCTGGAAGTATGGCAAAGTTCAGAAGGAATATTTCTCAACCAGGGAAAGTATGCGGTAGAGATATTGAAGAGATTCAATATGTTGGAATGCAAAGTCATGGCCACACCCATGGACTCCAACCTGAAGCTGTTAGCTGATGACTCATCAGAGTTAGTGAATGTGACTCACTATAGACAAATCATTAGGTCATTGATGTACTTAAAAAATACCAGACCAGACATTTGTTTTGATGTGAACATCTTAAGTCAATATCTCGTTCAACCAAGACGGGTTCACCTAGTAGCTGCAAAACATGTGATGAGATATCTGAAAGGGACTATAGACTTTGGTCTATAATATGATGGTAGCCATGAGTATAGATTGTATGGCTACACAGACGCAGATGATGATGTTCCAGTATTTATATATTGAAGATATAGATGATGTTTCAGTATTTACATACTGTAGATGCAGATGATGGTGATTCTATATTTCTATACAGAATATAGAGGTGACGATGCTTTCAGTATTCACATACTGGAGATACAGATGGTGATAGTTCAGTATTCACATACCGAAGATGTAGATGATGATTGTTTGGTTGCTAATGTGCTGATGAAGTCTCTATCTTGGGTAAGGTTTGAACACTTTCAAGACAAGCTTGGTGTTGTTCGAAAAGACCTTCCTCGAAAGGGGGAGTAGTGATGTTGCAGTGGGATTGTATCATCCCTGGGAACTTGCCCTAAAGTGATCCGGAGACCTCGGTCCTAGAGAATGAAGAGGGATTGTATCATCCTGGGACATTTTTCCAAAAGTGATCCCATGACCTCGGTCCTCGAGAATGAAGAGGGATTGTATCATCTCGGGACATTTGTCCAAAAGTGATCCAATGACCTCGGTCCTCGAGAATGAATATGGATTGTATCATCCTGGGACATCTGTCTAAAATATATCTGGTGACTTCGATCTTCGTGAATGTGGTGGGATTTCATCATCCTTGAACTTCAGTTCAAAATGTATTCGGAGGTCTCGGCCCCTGTGAAAGTGGTGGATTGCATCATCCCTGAACCTCGGTTCAAAATGCATCCAGAGGTCTCGGCCCCCGTGAAAGTGTTGGATTGCATCATCCCTGAACCTCAGTTCAAAATGTATCCAGAGGTCTTGGCCCCCATGAAAGTGGTGGGATTGCATCATCCCTGAACCTCGGTTCAAAATGTATTTGGAGATCTCGGTCCCCGTGAATGTGGTAGGATTGTATCATCCTTGAACTTCGGTTCAGAACGGATCTGGTGAATTCGGTACTTGAGAATGTGTGTTGATCCCATAATTCCTAGAGGAAGGATTGTCTGAGTTCCACATCTGTGTTGATCCCGTAATTCCAAAAGGAAGGATCATTAGTATCTCCGTAAAGACCTAAATCCCGTAATTCTGAAAGGAAGGATCATTGAATTGATCCCGTAATTTCAATAGGAAGGATTGTCTGAGTTCCACAAATGTGTTGATCTCATAATTTCAATAGGAAGGATTGTCTGATTTCCACATATGTGTTGATCCCGTAATTCCGAAAGGAAGGATCATTGACTTGATCCCGTAATTCCAATAGGAAGGATTGTCTGAGTTCCACATATGTGTTGATCCCGTAATTCTGAAAGGAAGGATCGTTAGTAACTCCGTAAAGACCTAAATCCCATAATTCCGAAAGGAATGATCGTTAGTAACTCTGTAAAGACCTAAATCTAGTAATTCTAAAAGGAAGGATCATTGGTAGCTCTGTAAAGACTTGATCCCGTAATTCCAACAGGAAGGATTTTCTGAGTTCCATAGATGTGTTGATCCCATAATTCCAATAGGAAGGATTGTCTGAGTTCCACAAATGTGTTGATCCCGTAATTCTGAAAGGAAGGATTGTTAGTAACTCCGTAAAGACCTAAATCCTATAATTTCGAAAGGAAGGATCATTAGTAGCTCCATAAAGACTTGATCCCGTAATTCCGAAAGGAAGGATCATCTGAGCTCCACAGATATGTTGATCCCGTAATTCCAAAAGGAAGGATCATTAGTAACTCCGTAAAGACCTAAATCCCGTAATTCCGACAAGAAGGATCGTCTGAGTACCATAGACATGTTGATCCCGTAATTCCGAAAGGAAGGATCATGTTGATGATGATGATGTTGATGTTTTGATGATGTTGATGTTTTGATAATAATGATGTTTTGATGATGATGATGTTTTCATGATGATGATGTTTTATGATGATGATGACGTACTGATCGAAAGATTAGTGTATGATGATGATGATGTACTGATCGAAAGATCAGAGTATGATGATGATTACGATGTATTGATCGAAAGATCAGAGTGTGATGATGATGATGTACTAATCAAAATATAAGAGCATGATGATGATGTACTGATCAAAATATCAGAGTATGATGATGATGATGTACTGATCAGAGTATGATGATGATGATGTACTGATCAAAAGATCAGTATGTGATGACGATGACATACTGATCAAAAGATCAGAATATCATGATGATGGTGCTATTTGAGAATTGAAGTATGATTATGGTGCCGATCACGATGTTACCGATCAGGTTGCTAATCGAAAGAACAAAATGTTGAAGATGTTGTTGCTGATCGAAAGATTAAAGTGCTGAAGATGTTGCTGATCGAAATGCTGAAGATGTTGCTGCTAATTTAAATATCAAAATGCTGAAGATATTGTTGCTGATTGAAAGGTCAAAACCCTGAAGATGTTACTGATCGAAAGGTCAAAGTGCTGAAGATGTTGCTACTGATTGAAAGGTCTAAATGCTGAAGATGTTGTTGTTCGAAAGGTCAAAGTGCTGAAGATGTTGCTGAAGATGTTGTTGAAGATGTTGCTGATCAAAAGGTCAAAAGATATTGATGCTGATCAAAGAGTTGCTGTCGTTGAAAATTGAAGACGAAGACTATATGATGTTGAAAAGCTTCCAATGATTTATAGATGTGTTACCCCGATGATGATGATGATGCTCTCTCTCTCTCTCCTGTTATTGTTGTTGTTGATGTTGATGTAGAATACCCTTCTCATTAAGGGGGAGTGTTGAAATATTGTAACTTCAAAGAATATTCTATATGTATCTTTTGTGGTCCTCGATGGTCCTACCGGGAGAACCGCTTGTATTATCTTGTACCCCGATGCTTCTAATCGGAAGAACTAATAAGAGTCATGAGGTTGTCCGCTCTAATTGTAAAGGTGGGTCATTAGCACCCCAATGTGGTTACTTGAGCCTACATGTGTAACTCGAGCCTACATGATTAACTCGAGCCTACATTTTGGATGAGTTAGTTGAAGTGAACGGATGAATATAAATAGAGGTGTAGCTCTCCTCATTTGAGACACACACACTCTCACTTGTGTAGCGCATTAGTGGAGAAGAGTAGCTGGAGAAGGAGGAGGATCAGGCTTTGATCTCCTTGCTGGTTTTATCTTTTATCTTTTTGGGACATCTATATTGAGGAAGCTTTTGCTGGGTTTTTCCCTTTGGGGTTTTCCCAGGATAAAGCTTTTTGTTCCTTTTGTATGGTTGTGCTTGTCTATCTTTCAATGATCCTATTTATATGATTTTGTTATAAAAATGAAATTAAATACTGATGTCTTAGTTAAGCATATGAAAATTTAACACATCTTGACAGTGAGGGAAAAAGGTGGCATTGGATAGAAAAGAATATGGAATGTGATGTGGAAATCAGGCCTACCAAACTGGTCAAAAGGACAAGTCCTTTCCATATTACTAGCATATTATAAATGTGAATCCTTGGGACTTATCTATGTCTTAAGTCAATCTACTAATTCAGAATTATAGACATAACATGACAAAGAACAAGTTTATAATAGGTATGATAAATATTCTTGGTACAGAGACATAATGTATTTTCTTTTATATTTACAGTTTCCATCAGATTTGGATAAGAGAAAGTTCTAGCCATTGAAGCTTAAGGATATGAAATATTGTTTAACATATCAAATCTTATATTGGAAGGATCCCAGAGGAATGCTTCTCAAGTTTGTGAATAAAGATGAGGTTGATCAGATAACAAGATATTTACATGGAGGAGATTGTGGAGGGAACCAGTATTGGAAAGCCACTGCCTTTAAGATCTTGAGGGTGGGATATTATTGGACCTCATTGTTCTCTGATATTTATGCCTAGGTAAGATCTTGTGTTGAATGTCAAAATTTTCCAGGTAATCAAAATATTCTATCTCTACCCTTAAAACCAATTGTTTTAGATGAAACCTTTCATAAGTGGGGGTTAGATTCCATAGGTGAAATTAATCTTCCCCCAAGTGGGAAGCATAAGTGGATTTTGACAGCCACTGAATTATTCACTAAATGGGTAGAGGAAATCTCTACTAGGAGGGAAACCGACAAAGTAATCATTAACTTCCTAGAAGAGAATACCTTCAGTAGGTTTGGATGTCCCAAAAAAATTATAATTGACAATGTTGGAGCCTTAATCTCGTGATATGGTGCACTTTTGTGAGAGACATAAAATCATAATCAAGCATTCCACACCCTATTACCCACAAGGTAATGGTTTGGTGGATCCAACAAACAAAATACTCATTAATAATATCGAAAACTTGTTATTTCATAAAAAAGAGAGCATGGGACACCATGTTGAAGTATGCTCTCTAGGCATATCGGGTAACAACCAAAAACGTTATTGGCACATCTCCATTCCAATCAGTTTATGGTACTCACATTGTTTTTCTACTTCAATTGGGTTTACCAATGATGAATTTTATGCAGGACCATATGGAAGAACCAATGAAGTTCAAAGGCGAATTTTCAACTTATTGAAGTACAACATGAAAGGGAAATGCTGGTAGAGAACGCTTAGACACATATGGATAAGGTAAAGGCAATGCTTAATAAAAATAATAAAGAGGACACATTTCTTCCTAGTGACATGGTTCTTAGGTGGGATGCATGAAAGGATGAAAAAATTAAACATGGAAAGTTTGATAACTTATCATTGTGTCCGTTTAGGATTGCAAAGGTTTTGGGAAATAACAAATTTGTTCTGCATAACCTGGAATGAGAAGAACTTGCAGGCCCAGGCAATATTTTTATGAAACATTCCACATTTACTAAGGTCGCAGGTGACCTAATCCCATTGTATATACTAGTGAGTTTTCAAGTTTGTTGAATAAGACTACAACCCAATGGATTTGTATATAAAATGATCATTCAGTTAATATTAGTAGTTGTAGTTTGTTAGGATGACATGGATTATGAATGGCATGTGGTCTGTCATTCATGGCATATCACAAGGAGAATGCCACCCCCAAACAAATACATATGTTAGTCCTAGACATATCATCCTATTTTTCTTCATATTTTCCCTTCCCTGTCCAGTTATTTTGAGTTTGTTTTCACCTAGTTCAATTTCCTAGTTCCAGATTGTTTCTTATTTTAAATTGCATTACATTTCAAGTTTAAATGTTAGTCTTTAGCCTAGATCTTAGTATTTGATAATATATTTTAAACATTTGTATGTCTTAAGTATCCATACTGGCTTAAAATCAACCTAAGGAATGAGTTTTAAATGCTTGAAAGGACATTTCAATGCTTTGCACATTCTGGAAATGAGAAACATCATTTGTCTTCATATGGATGTTTCCAGAATGAAGAATATTTGACAGAGTTAATTATAGTGCATATCAAGTAATGATTGCATAGGAGGGCCTTGGAAAATGGTTTTATAATTTGGACAAATGGAATTTATGGTGTATTAATGAATTTTTATGAGTTCTATGCTCAATTCATTCCAATTTATTTTAGCTTTGTTATTCATTTACTTTTGGTTGGTTGTGAGATTATGGATTTGACTATAGGATAGTGGATCACTTCTGGTATTAATGTATCCTACTTTTCCTCATATTTCTTTCTTGAAGAGTAATTTATCTAAGTGTGAACTACATTTGTATGCATTCATTGCTCATATTTCTTAATGAGTGCCCACAAGATGAAAAGGGCAAGTGGATCAAGTGGGAAGTTGTTGAGATTCGACCCCAAAAATATGTAGTGGGACAAAGAATTTCCCACTGTGTCAAGAAGCTGAAAATGTAGGTTGGTTTTCCATGTGTGAAAGGATAGGAGATCATAATTTCTAAGTAACAGAGCATTTTGCTCTGAATTTCAAAGGTTCAGTGGTATATTTCAGCGGTTTTGAGTTTCATGTGACTGAATATTCAGTTGCAGCTGCAATCGATGGTTTTGACTTTCATGTGACTAATCCTGAGTGCATATAACATGTATTAAAAAGATAAATATACCTTATTACCTACTCAAAATTATTTCTAAGATGGCGACTAAGATTGATATTCACCCTGAACACACAATCCATAGTTTCTTCCATCATAGCTAGGTAAAGCTACTGGTGCTTGAAAATCTAAATAAGCATAGTAGGCCATTGTCATATTTTTATTATTATGGATAGGTGTTATGGAGGGAAAATTCCTATCACTTGGGGTGTACCACAATAGAAATCTATACATGAGAAATCAATCCTTTCCCAATATGTAAGAGAAACCAAACATCTAACACTAAGGGACCTTGAATCATACCTTATTCCAGACGGTTGAAGTAGATCCCCGTTGATATTTTTCCAATCCCACTTGTGCTAACAATTTGCTCTCAACAACAACAAACAAGACAAGCATGCTATATAATATGGTGTTATATCTACTCTAGCATATATAATAAACAATGCATAAGTAATTAAACATATCCATGGATTCAATATTTACATTCAAATGCACATTATTGGAGAGGAAAATATATTTCTATTAATCAAATTAGAGACTACACAAGTGACAACCTCTGTCGGCACGTCTACAAACCAGAGAAACCGAGTCCTCCACCTGGGACTCCACCACCTCAATCCTCCATCTCTCAATACCAAGCTCACAAGAAAAGGAAAGCTTGGGAAGAACACAAAGTGCTCCAAAGGGACAAAGGGATGCAGAATCAAGTATATGCAAGCTATGGCAATAATGGACTATAGTTTCGTTTCTCTTCAATTCCTCCCTTTCAATGTATCCAAGGGGTTCCTTATATAGCACTCCAAATGGGTAATGGAGGGTCGAATCCGAGCGATCTCAAGTCATATGGAAGGAAAAGAGTTAGGATCTTCGGACTCATGCAAGGAAAAATACAAAAAAAATTAGCTTTATGCACACATCCCGATGTACGCGGGTTTGAGGTCAAAAGTCACGTGTACACGTGAGTATGGGTTTAAAAATTATGTACAACAATAAACGGGGGTTTTTAGGGATGAACTTGGAAACATCAAAGTATAATATCAGTCCATGGTATCTAAAGAATATGCAGAGGGATGGGTAAGGCCATAAATATGTGATCAACCATGTGTGGTAAAATCAGCTATAACAGATGCCCCCTAATGTGTGAGGCCAGAGGGGTAACATGATGGCTGAAATAGATTATAAAATCCATCCCAAAAGTGGAGTGATGAAGAACCAGGTGGAAGAACCATCCATCCATCAGTATAGTAAAATAATCAATCTCTGCATGTGACTGCAAATACATATAGCAGTCCCAGATACATAAGAGTACAACAGCCATGAATAGGCATGATATACAAAATGTGACATTTGGGGTCATCACCATGTACAATATATAATAGATTAGAATATCCATGATGAAGATATACAATGGATCAGGATCTCCACATAAGATGAAGATATACAATGAATCAAGATCTCCATAATGGTTGAAGATATATAACATACATTGGAATCAAATCACGAGAGCTGAAATCTCATGAACACTGGCACGATCAAGGAGGTAGCATATGTGAAATTCCACCAATATGGAAGGTCTTCTACACAAACTGCTATGAGTACATGTCCTACTATATGAATAGAGATGTTGAGGTCGAACATAGTAGTCCATAGTCTGATTACCGGTCATTGATGTATATCGTTAACATACGTGAGATCACCCACTGATAATGAAAATGGGAATCAAGGTACAGAGTGAAATATAACAAGTATGAATAGATGTTTTGAGGTCAAACACTTGTATGAATCAATCGATCAGGGGACATTGATGTATTCCCAAAATTGTCAATGGCGAGAGAACCTACCACTGATGACTGTAAGTCTCAAGGCACTCAAATGACTCTATACTCCTATCCCAGAATAAATGATCTAAAGTCGATGGAATGGAATCCATTGGAAGGAGGGAATTAAGGAATCCCCCATCAACCAACACAAGGTACTCAACAACAAAGTAAATATGCACACCTAACAAGCAATGCTAAGTGCAATCTTGTAAAATGAAAAACAGGGTATGCCACTAAATGAAATTCAATATTTTTCCTTCAAATGTAAGTGCAATCATTCCTATATGAAAATATGACTATAATTCACCAAGCAAACCTAATGCAAGCACCATGCCAATGTAAAATTCAAGCAATGCATAACTATGCAAAAAGCAAAATAGTTTTGTATTTTTCAATTAAATGAGATATGAAATAAAAAAGATGACTATACAACCCTCAGACTCTGTAACCACTTACAAAAAACAGCCCAGTAAAGCACCAAGGTAAAAGAGACCTAATGCACTAATCCCAAAACAAAAAGTAGAAAATTAATGACAAGAAAATTTCTAAAAAATCAAACTAAAAGCAGTCTCTGGTCAGAAACAAAGGGTGTATACAGAATCCAGAAGCATCCAAGAAGACTCAACAATCATCCAAACTCACCTAGCAACACTTAATGCTCTCACTAAGGCTTAAAATCAAGGCATACGCGACTATTCTTAGTAAACCAGCGTACATACGCAACTGTTCAAGAAAAAACCACGTGTATACATGACTGTGAAAGCTAAACCCACGTATAAGAAGAAAAAGGAAGAAAAATAGGGAAAACAGACAAGCTAAGATAAAATTTACTCCTTCAGGACCCTACTGGGAAAACATGCCCCCAGACCCGACACAAAAACAGAGAAATCAGAGCAATCCAAGTACATTGAATACCAAAAACTTGAAAGAGAAACAACTAGGAACCACCCCAGTATGGTCACCAATTCGCTTATGGAGAGAAACTTCCTATGGCTTGGGATGTACCATAATAGACAGTTAGACATGAGAAATTAATCCTTTCCAAATATGCAAGAGAAACCAAACATATAACACTAAGGGACCTCGAATCATACCTTATTCCAGATGGTTGAAGTAGATCCTCATTGAGATTTTTCCAATCCCTCTTGCGCTAACAATTTTCTTTCAACAACAGCAAACAAGACAAGCATGCTATATAATATGGTGTTAGATATACTCTAGAATATATAATCAACAATGTATAAGCAATTAAACATATCCATGGATTCAATATTTACATTCAAATGCACATTATTGGATAGGAAAAGATATTTCTATTAATCAAATCAGAGATTACACAAGTGACAACCTCTATTGGCACATCTATGAACCGGAGAAACCGAGTCCTCCAACTGGGCCTCCACCACCTCAATCATCCATCTCTCGATAGCAAGCTCACAAGAAAATGAAAGCTTGGGAAGAACACAAAGTGCTCCAAAGGGACAAAGGGATGCAGACTCAAGTATATGCAAGCTATGGCAACAATTGACTATAGTTTTGTTGCTCTTCAATTCCTCCCTTTCAATGTATCCAAGGGGTTCCTTATATAGCATTCCAAATGGATAATGGAGGGTCGAATCCGAGTGATCTCAAGGAATATGGAAGGCCAACAGTCAGGATCTTCAGACTCATCCAAGGAAAAATCCAAAATTGTTTAGCTTTATGCACACATCCCAATGTACACGTGTTTGAGGTCAAAAGTCATGTGTACACGCGAGTATGGGTTTAAAAGTCACGTAAAAAAATAAACATGGTTTTTAGATCAAATTGGAAAAATCAAAGTATAATATTAGTCCATGGTGTCTAAAGATTCTGCAGAGGGATAGCGAAGTCCATAAATATGTGATCAACCATGTGTGGTAAAATCAGCTATAACAGATGCCCCCTAATGTGAGAGGTCAGAGGGGTAACATGATGGCCGACATACATTACAAAATTCATCCCATAATTGGAGTGATGAAGAACCAAGTGGAAGAACCAACCATCCATCCATATAGTACAATAATCAATCTCTGCATGTGACTCCAAATACATATAGCAGTCCCGGATACATAAGCGTACAATGGCCATGAATAGGAATGATATAAAAAATGTGACATGTGTGATCATCGACACGTACAATATATAATAGATCAAAATCTCCACGATGAAGATATACAATGGATCAGTATTTCCATAGAAGCTGAAGATATACAATGGATCAATATCTCCATAATGGCTGAAGATATCTGACATACACTGGAATCAAATCACGAGAGCTGAAATTTCATTAACACTGGCATGATCAAGGAGGTATCATATGTGGAATGCCACCAAGATGGAAGGTCTTCTTCACAAACCGCTATGAGTCCATGTCCTACTATGCAAATAGAGGTGTTGAGGTCAAATATAGTAGTCCATCATCTGATTACAGGTCATTGATGTATACCATTAACAGATGCGAAATCACCAACCGATAATGAAAATGGGAATCAAGGTACAAAGTGTAATCCAACAAGTGTGAATAGATGTGTTGAGGTTGAACACTTGGAAGAATCCATTGATGTATTCCCGAAACCGTCAATGTCGAGACAACCTACCACTGATGACTATAAGTCTCAAGGTACCCAAATGACTCTAGACTCCTATCCCAGAATAAATGATATGAAGTCGATGGAATGGAATCCGCTAGAAGGAGGGCATTAAGGCATCCCCCATCAAACAACATGAGGTACTCAGTAATTATGTGTAATTTGGAAGAACTCGAACAAGATGTGCACGAACCAGTAACAGCATCAGGAATGGCCGACATGCAAAGTCAATATAACTGAGGAATGGCCGACTCAAGATTCAAATTCCTTCGAAAAAGAGCATAAAGGTGAATGGTGACTGAAGGTAGGTAGCATGGACTCTATATGCAAACTGGAACATCTCTGTGACACGGGAGGCATCAATGGAGGCTCCATAGGGGCTAGAAGCTTAACTGGTTGGTGGAGATAAACTCAGAGTAACGAGTACATCTCCTAAAGTCAAACTAATAAGCCAACCAATGAGTGTGATATATAGTGCTCTGTTCGAAGGAGACACGACTTGACTGCTGCCAAAGATAACATCTTTTCATGTCTGGCTATTTGGTTTTTCAAACTTTCTAGGACTTTTTTCAGATATTTTGAAAATCTTGAAAAAGAAGAAAAGTTCTTTATAGTTAGACATCTAGGAGGAAATGAGTGTCAGGGGACAACAAAACTATTTCCAACCATCGGAACATACCTATGTTCAATGCAAGGAAATATGAGCAGGATAATGACACTTGGGGGAAGGTCCCCTCCTGGTAAAAAATATGTGATCAACCATGTGTGGTAAAATCAGCTATAACATTTATCCATCGATTAGGGGACCATTGGTAGAACATCACTCGTAGGTTCTCTCACCATCGACAGTTTTTGGAATACATTAATGTCCCATGATCGATGGATTATTCCAAGTGTTTGACCTCAACACATCAATTCAAACTTGTTGGATTGCACTCTGTACCTTGATTCCCATTTTCATTATTAGTGGGTGATCTCGCATATGTTAACGGTATACATCAATGATTGGTAATCAGACGATGGACTATTGTGTTCGACCTTGACACCTTTATTTGCATAATAGGACATGTAATCATAGCGGTTTGTGTAGAAGACCTTCCATCTTGGTGGCATTCCACATATGCTACCTCCTTGATCATGCCAATGTTCATGAGATTTCAGCTCTCATGATTTGATTCCATTGTATGTCAGATATCTTCAGCCATTATGGAGATCTTAATCCATTGTATATATTCAGCTTCTATGGAAATCCTGGACCATTGTATATCTTCATCATGGAGATGTTGATCTATTATATATTGTACGTGGCAAACTCAACATTTAAATTCTGAGGCTGAAAGCAATACTATTGGCATTAGGCAAGATAACAGGTTTGGCATCACTCCACTAGGCCTCAAGACCACTTGGCATTGCTAGTTAGGTGTGCATATTTACTTTATTGCTGAGTCATAACTTCATAAGTTGCACGACCATTTCCCTTTGAGTAATCACAGCCAAATAAAATCAACACTTAATTAAATGTATTATACTCTTTTATTTTTAGGGTGCATCAACAAGATTAGGTTTTAGGGTATTGGAATAGTTCATTGTGGGTTAATTCTCCAAGACCACTAAAAAAAAATTAGGTGTCCATCCAGGTGGGAGTGTGAAACCCTTGGTATAATTAGTGTTTCTCAAGATGCTCCTCTTACACGGGAGTTAAGCACGAGGCATTGCACGTGATTATGATTGGGATGACCCCTCATCATTTTCTGTGAGCACTAGAGATATTTCCATGATTATATTCGTATTTGGGGGCCTTTGATCAGGTATGATTGGTGCACCCTTGGGGTACTATTTTGTGCTTTCAGGATTCGGGATTTGCTACCCTACCCATACAATCAATCCTGCCTGTGACTGTCTACCTTAGCATTGGTTATATTGAGGTGACCTTAGTTTCCTTACCTAGGTATCGAGGGGCTATTTGTGGAGGTTATTATGTAGGTGTCCTGGCCAGGTAGGGGTTGGACAACAAAATCGCTATATGTGTTGAAGCTGCGGGCCACTTTAATTGGTTATGAACCTCCACTTATTGCATATGGGAGTCTCAAGATTCTTTTAGGTGAGACATACCTGCTTCATTCAGGAGCTCATATATCCTACCCTTGCTTTGATTTCCTGTTGGCTCTACTTTTTCTTAGGTGTATGCTCTGTGCACACTAGATTGATTTTGGTTGCATAGTTAGATCGAGTCTTTTTATTTGTTGAGTCATTGTGGATTCGGGTGCAGCTCCTCATCATTTAGCATGTCTTCTTCCTTCTACTTCTCCTCCTTCCTTGGGAGAGAGAGCCAGATACTCTAGGAGAACTGGTCATGGCTTTGATTCACACAGATATCTCACCATGAGAAATCATGGGTCTGAGGTCCCAGAGCTTCCCCCTTCCCTGCCTCAAACGATGAAAGTTGAACCTTCAGGAATATATGGGACTTTGCTTAAGTCTTATCCTTATGGGGCTGGACCATCACAAGAAGATCCATCATAGCTTCATGATTACATTAGCTCCTATCCCCGGTATTGGTTATACTATCCAGGTGAAGAGACTCACCATGCACCCACTAGCACTAGCCACATTAGGTATGGCATGCCTGATATTCCTAAGACCGGTCTGGCACCTAATATTGAATTGGTTTGTGACCCTGGTACTGCACCTGGGGGCACTTCCATTCCTTTCCATGTGGAGAGGTTTGGTAATAGTAGTCACATTGCACCATCCACTCCAGTGATGGAAATTTCTTCACACACATAGCCTAGACCTAGCACTAGCGTTCCTATTCGAGGACCTCAGCCGAGACATGTGAATATTGGGGGTATAAGCTATATTCCTTCACATATTCCATCGTCTTCTCAACCTGTTCCTTCAAATGCATTTTTGACACATCCTCTTCCTAAATCTAGTGGTCCTCCGGGCTGAAGTTCTATTGTAAGCCATGTTCATCTTGTGTCTACTAGCACTGTAGTGTCACAAGGCCATGTTCCTCCTTATGTGTTAACAGTTCATGTACCTACTTATGGATCATCTCATGGAGTATCTTGTGGACCATCTCATGGTCCAACTCATCGAGCTTCCTATATACCTACATATGGACCATCTCATGGAACATCTCTGTGGAAATTAAGGCCAGCAATAGATTAATTTTACTCACAACAATTATCAATTGATCATGGAAAATCACTCACAAAAGAGACTGAATATGGAGCTGTAACACTAAACTGTATTATGTAAGTGTACAATAGCCAACTCTATAATAACATAGGTTGCTGAATAAATAGAATACATAAATAAATCTAATGCATGAGGAGGCATCCAAATCTAGCATAAAGCAGGCTTACCAAAAATAAGCAAATCCCCCATAGGTGTAAAAAGTTGATCCCAAATATGTCATGGAGCTCACCAATTGGAAAAAAGGAATAGGCAAGCTAAAGAGTGGTGGAATGGCAGCTCATACATGCTTCTGCATGGAGAAAAGAGAGGAGGATGTGTAGGACAAAAAACAAGTCAACCTCACCTAGTCTAGCTTTTCCTTTTGCCTTAAAACACTGAAAAAGCAGGCAATAAAGCAGAAAAAGCAGAAGGGCGCCTAGGAGGCCAGGAATAAAGTAGAATTGATTCCTTTAGCTCTCCCATGTGCTACATGAGTCAAATAAGGCAAGTTTGACCTCTATGGATAGGAAAATAGCAACTTGCACAAGGTGGTACACATGAACTAGGCAAATAAGACAAAAATAATGGAATTAATGTCTAAGTGGGTAAACTATGGGTTGATTATTCTAACACCCCCCCTTAAGCCTGACTTATGAGTAATATATCAGAAAAATATAGGGCCTAGCAACAAGTCTTAGTCACCCTTTACATACTGCAAATCCATTTAAACAAGGAAATAGGCAAAACCAACTTGGGAAAATCCTCCCTTAAAAATGGACTGTAAAACAAAATTGTAGAATCTTGTCTTCACTCATGCTTTCACAGCATGATCAGAAATCCCCAGCAGTGATTTGAGATTGCTGAAGGTCTTCTCACAAAATGCTTTGGTGAAGATATCAGCTACTTGTTCTGAAGATGAACAAAAGAGTAGGTGAATGGTGCCATCATGCACAAGTTCTCTGATGTAGTGCATATGGATCTCAATGTGTCTGGTTCTCTGCTTCTGAACTGGATCCTTGTAGATTCGAATGGTACTCTGGTTATCACCGTAGATGGAAGTTGAGTACTCAGGTTCGAAGCCACACTCTCCAAGTAAACCCTGCAACCATAAACATTGAGTTACTGCATTAACAACTCCTCTGTACTCTGCTTCTGTAGATGAGAGTGCAATGGCACTCTGTTTCTTGCTTGACCAGCTGATTGGCCCTTCTGCAAGCATGAACACATATCCTGATGTGGAATTTCTATATGTGTTATCACCTGCCCAATCACTGTCAGTAAATCCAATCAATTCAAGATCAGATTTTGCTTTATAGAAGATCCCATGTGTCCTTGTTCCCTGAACAAAGTTAAGGATCCTTTTGGATGCTTTCCAATGGATATATTGAGGCTGATCCATGAATCTAGAAGCCACACTTACTGCATAACAAAGATCAGGTCTAGTATGTGTCAGATACAATAAACATCCAATAAATTGCCTATACAGTGTATTGTTTACCATCGGTGAAGAATCAGCTTCTTCCAGCTTCACTCCTGAAAGGAAAGGAGTTTTTCTTGCTTTGCAATCCTTCATTTTGAATTTGTTCAGTAATTCCAAGGCATATTTGGACTGGTGCACCTTGATTCCAGCTTTGCTTTGGGAGATATCAAGCCCCAAAAATTGACTTAAGAGCCCCAAATCTGTCATGGAGAAGGCTTGGTTCATAGCTCCTTTTAAGGAAGCAATCTCAGCCTGTGAGCTTCCTGTAATGAGGAGGTCATCAAAATATAACACAATTATCATTAATGAACCATTAACTAACTTCAAATAGACATTTGGATCTGATTTGCACCGAACAAAATTCAGTGATAGCAAGAAGCTATCGATCTTGGCATACCAAGCCCTGGGGGCTTGCTTTAGCTCATACAATGACTTTCTCAACCTGCACACAAGAGAAAAGTTGGTAGAAAAACCTTGAGGCTGATGCATATATATCTCCTCAGTGATATCTCCATTCAGGAAGGCACATTTTACATCCATGTGATGTACCTCCCATTGCCTTGAGGCTGCAATGGCTAGAGCTATCCTGATTGAATCCATCTTTGCCACTGGAGCAAAGGTCTCATTGTAATCTATGCCATGAACCTGTGAGTAGCCCTTGGCTACCAATCTAGCCTTGTACTTCAGTGGTGAACCATCAGCAGCAAATTTTGTCTTATAGACCCACTTACACTATACTAGTTTTCTCCCTGGAGGAAGATCCACTAGCTCCCATGTGTTGCTCTTCTGGAGTGAACTGAACTTCTCCTTCATGGAATTTTTCCATCTTGGATCTCCTACTGCTTCTTCATATGTTTTAGGATCAGACTCCACCATCAAATAGCATTTTTCAGCAAACATAGGATCCTTCATGCATAGACCACTCTCAAATTCAGATCTAGTCCTCCTTGGGTCATTGGGATCCCCAGCTAGCTCACCTGCTTCATGTAGTGTCTTGGCTGCCCATTTTGGCCTTGTGGGGATGTTAGGGTCTGAAATAAACTCATCTCCATCAGAAAAATCAGAATCAACATGTTCAACAAACTCTTTACTTACTTCTTGAGGTTCAGGTGGTGAAGAGGCTTCACCAACTTCCACTGCTGCAAGGGGTTCTTCTTCAAACTGAACACACCTTTCGATGAAGGCTTTGTTTGTGCTCAAATTTATCAACTCGTACCCTTTTGAATCTTCATAGTATCCAAAAAAAATACACTCTTGGCTTTGGGGCTGCAAAGCCTTCCTCTTCTCTGTCGGGATTCTAGCCCAAGCCTTTGAGCCAAAAATCCTGAAATGGGTCACATCTGGCTTGTGCCCACTCCATGATTCGAAGGGAGTCATGCCATCAAGATGTTTTTGAGGCACCCTATTCTGAATATAGGATGCATATTTGATAGCTTCGGCCCAGTACTTTGGTGGCAAAGTTTTGGCCTCCATCATGCATGTTGCCATCTCCTTCAATGATCTGTTCTTCCTCTCAGCAACACCATTTTGCTGTGGTGTGTAAGGGATAGAATGTTGCATCTGAATACCTGCATCTGCACAATAATTACTAAACTTAGACTTGACATACTCACCACCATTTTCAGATCTGAGGGCCTTGAGTTTCCTTCCAGACTGGTTTTCAACCAAAGCCTTAAAGACTTTGAATAGGCCAAAAACTTCAGACTTGTGTTTCAGGAAGTGAACCCAGCAATACCTGGAAAAGTCATCAATAAAATTCAATGCATATTTGGTCTAACTCATGGACATATGAGGGAATGGGCCAGCAACATCACTGTGGATCAGCTCGAGGGGTGTAGAGGTTCTCTCATGACTAGCTCTCTCAAATTTGTGCTCTGGGTGTTTTCCTAGGATACAGCCTTGGCAGACTCCTTTGGAAAATTTTATCTTGGGAAACCCTATGAACATATCTTTTTCACTAAGATCAGAAAGATACTTGTAATTTAGGTGGCCAAATATTTCATGCCAAAGCTTACTGGCTTCATTAGCATGAATGAGAAGAGCAGAGGGGTTTGAGTAAGGTAGGAAGTGTGAGAACATGTATACCTTTTGAGCATTATTTGCAACTCCTTTTGCAATGACTCTACCACTTGAGATCTCTGTGATCTCAACTTCATCGGGGGAGAATATGACCTTCTTAGGAGACCCAGTGTGGGTCATCTGGTACACTAACAGGAGGTTGGAGGCGAGACCATGCACATACAGCACATTGTTGAACTGACCATGATCAAGATCTATCCTTCCTTTGCCTTTACTTTCAGTGAGAGATTCATCCCCCAGTATAATAGATGGTCCTTTCGACATATCCAGTGAGGAGAAAGCCTCCTTAGTCGAAACCATGTGTCTTGAAGCTCCAGAGTCAATGATAAAACTGGGTGAGCTTGATGTGCCAGCAACTAGAGCATGAACTCTCTCTTTGTCATCTGAACTTGATCCTCCTTCTCTCTTCTTTGAGCTTTCTGGAAGGGAGATGCCATTCTTCTCCAGGAGTTGGGTCAACATGTCTATCTGCTTTTTCATACAAGAGCTTTCAGAGTGATTGCCCTTATTGCAGTATGCACACTTGTTCATTTCACCTTTGTTTTTCTTCTTCTGGTTATTCTTCTTGGGACCTTGTAGATCCTCCAGAGACTGTTTCTTGTCTCTCTTTTTCTCAGGTGGATTTTTATCTTTTTTTTTGCTTTTTGAATCCACCCTCGAATCTCCAGCAATCAAAGCTTGATCTTTGGATGGTTTGATGGTGCCCATCATCACCATCTTGTCCTGTTCTTGTGTGAGATATTCCATGAAATCTGCAAGGCTAGGCATCTTCTAGGCTCGAGCTATCAGTTTTGTGGCATAGAAGGCTGAAACAAACACTGAATAATCAGGGCCCAACTTCGAGAGGATGGCCAGTACGAGCTGATCATCTTTCTTTTCAATACCACACTGTTTCAGCTGCAAAACTAGTGCTTTGAACTTGGAGAAATATAGATGCAGGGATTCAAAGCTCGTTGGACTCAGAGAAATCAGCTCATTTTAGATTTGATGTCCCCTCATCTCATCTGTCTTTGCAAAAATATCAGCAAGATTCTCCCATACTTCATTCAGTGATGTCAATCCATCAAGATGGAAAAGGAGGTCTCTGGAAATACTTAGGCACAGGAGGCCATAAGCCTCATCCCTCCTATTGTGCCATTTTATCTTCTCTGCAACTGCATTGGGCTCTGCTTCTGTTTCCATAGTCACCCTGTAGAGGCCTTTCGCTCTCAACAGTATCTCCATCTCTGCTTTCCATTCAAAGAAATTGAAAGGAGTCAAGATAGTTTTCTGTGATTGATCCATAGCTCTAGAAAATCTGTCCCGGCTGTCAGTAGAAGGCTCCCAGTCTTTGATGTCAAACCTGCAAAAAAAATTTTGAAGGATAGAAACAACCTACAATGGCTCTGATACCATGTGGAAATTAAGGCCAGCAATAGATTAATTTTACTCACAACAATTATCAATTGATCATGCAAAATCACTCACAAAAGAGACTGAATATGGAGCTGTAACACTAAATTGTATTAACTGAGTGTACAATAGCCAACCCTGTAATAAAATAGGTTGCTGAATAAATATAATACATCAAGAAATCGAATGCATGAGGAGGCATCCAAATCTATCATAAAGTAGGCTTACCAAAAATAAGCAAATCCCCCATAGGTGTAAAAAGCTGATCCCAAATCTGTCATGGAGCTCACGAATTGGAAAAAAGGAATAGGCAAGATAAAAAGTGGTGGAATGGAAGCTCATACATGCTTTTGCATGGAGAAAAGAGAGGAGGATGTGTAGGACAAAAAACAAGTCAACCTCACCTAGTCTAGCTTTTCCTTTTGCCTTAAAACACTGAAAAAGCAGGCAATAAAGCAGAAAAAGCAGAAGGGCACCTAGGAGGCCAGGAATAAAGAATAATTGATTCCTTTAGCTCTCCCATGTGCTACATGAGTCAAATAAGGCAATTTTGACCTCTATGGATAGGCAAATAGAAACTTGCACAAGGTGGGACACATGAACTAGGCAAATAAGACAAAAATAATGGAATTAATGTCTAAGTGGGTAAACTATGGGTTGATTATTCTAACAATCTCGTGGACCATCTTATGGTCCATCCTATAGAAATTCCGATGGACCTTCTTATGGACCGTATTACAGACAGAGCTATGTATGGGTATCAACAACCTGCTTACTCTCATAACTATGGATTTGTAGCACCTCATCCTCAAGGTACTCCGCATTACAATGCTTCCATGCAGCCCTTCATGGGTCAAATGGAAGGATTTTATTATCCCACTGGACAAGGCCATGGTGTGTATAGAAATCAACCTGATATGAACCAGTCCTATCAGGGAGCGTGGCATCGACCGCCTCAACCTAGGATACCTTTCCTTGCAACCTTGAACCTTCCTGATTTGTCGATATTTATGAATGATCTTGTATCTCATGATCTAGCATAGCCAACAGTCCCTACCAAGATTCCTTCGTACATTCCCAAGTTCGAAGGAAAGGATGGTGAAGAGCCTGGTGAGCATGTCACAACCTTCCACCTTTTGTGCTCTTATAATTCCTTAATCAATGATTTCATCCATTTGAGGCTATTTTAACGCACCCTCATGGGTCCTGCAGTGAAATGGTATATAGAGTTACCAGGGTGGGACCTATGCTATGTTTGATGAACTTTCCATGAACTTTCTTAATCACTTCCAGCTACCCGTACGTTACAACATCGGTACCAAACTCTTGTTGACTTTCCAGCAAGACAAAGCCATGGATATTTCAGATCATATTCAAGAGTGGCATAGACAGAAGCGATTAATTAAAGCCTTTATACCACCAGAGTTTCTTCTAGAGTGGTTCCTAAAGTCATTGTTACCTTATATTGTCAATGATGTCCGGACTCTTGTATGAGATTATCCCGAATGCTCCAAGATCTAATTTCGACCCCAGGATTAAACCTGGGCCACATGCCGATGGTATTGTTGGCTCCATAAGTACCAAACCTGCAGAATCAGTTACAAAACAAGTGAGTCAGTTATCGCTTAACCATCCTACATCAGGACAAGCCACGACTTCATCTCATCCTACCCAATTGGCGAGTGTGCTTTCAGTACAATTGTCGAACCCGAAAGGAAACCAGCAACCTGGAAGGAATAAAAAGAAAGGAAAAAATAATCATAAGGGTGGGAATAAAAATGAAAATGGTAATAATAATGACAAGAACACGAACAATGCTGGGGGTGGGACAAGAAGCCTAACCTAAGGTGAAGTTTCCTTGTAAGTTGTGTAAGGACAATCAACTCATTCACTTGTGCCCTCGTATGGAGGATGCCTCAAAGTTCATAGCATAAGGCCCAACTGTGTTTACTAATCCTTTACGTAATAATCAAAATATGAACTTGCGGAATGTTGATCCTAGTAGTGCTTATAGTGGGACTCCAAAACCGTCAGATTCCTCTAGTGGTCATGGTTACATAAACATGGTGAATTCTACAAATGTTGTGACGCATGTGAAAGACTATGGTTCATCACAATATGACCTTGGGAAAGAACCTTCTCCACCTAAGAGCTCTTTGCGAATTGAAAAGCCTATGGATAAGCTTGAAGCTCTACCTCACATTCCTAAGGGAGTCTTGAATCGCTTGGGGTACAATCCTAATGCTCGAGCTACCCAGAACTATTCAATTGTCAAGGATTTGGGCTAGACTCCTTGTGTGATGTCTCCATTAGAATTGCTTCAGACTTGTCCTTCGCAAAGGAAGGTCTTATTGTCTGCCCTTGGGGTTGTTGATGATAGCTCTCCTTCCGTGATCAAATTTGAAACTCATGGAATACATCCTCACTTACCTTACTATGAGTCTCTTTTGATTCATGTAGAGTGTATCAACAACACCGTTATGCATACTATGATTGATGAAGGAGATGTCGCTTCCGTGATGTCTTTGGCTCGTTGGAAGGGCTTAGGTTCTTCCACATTGTCTCAGTCTGCCAACATGTTGACTACTTTTGATGGAAGATAATTTTGGCCGCACGGTATACTTCCTTCTCTAGAGGTCCAATTGGGAAGGAAGACTATTGCGATCAAGGTCGAGGTGGTTGATGCACCCCTTGACTATAATATTTTACTAGGTCAAAATTGGATGTGCAATATGCAAGATATAGCCTCTTCCCTATTCCGAGTAGTTTTTTTTCCTTTGGATGGGAAGATCGTTACTATCAATCAAAAGTCTTTCCAAAATCCGAGTGTGTTAGCATCACTAGGAGCTTCTATCCCAATTATCAATCATTCTCAGCTGGCAACTGAGAATGTGGGTGTCAATATGTATCCTTCTCTCATGGGAACCTTTAGTTGTCCTGCACCCATTCCTATGATTGGGTCTATTATTGGTGGAGATTCAACCTCGCCGAATTCAGTATCCTTTTGCACTTCTCATATGGAGGATCCTTGGATTCTTCCTTCATCGAGTACTTAGAGTGATAACTCTATGCCTGTCGAGACAGATGTGTTGTTCCCTGCAACATCAGTGGCATATCAAGCGAACCTTGATCATGTTATAGAGAGTAGTCCTTCCTCTTCATGGATGGAGGAGGAGGACCATTATGTGCTACCTACATGGGCAATAGATTCATCTCACTCTCAAGACTACCTTAATGATTTTTTCTGTCAAATGAAGCTATTCTTGAGGCCATGTCTAGGATAGAACAACCTTGCAAAAAGTTGCACCATAGATCGTATTTCCTTCCTAAGCTTTATCGTTTAGAGTGTGATGACTTTAGGGTGATTCTAAGAAAGAAAGTTGGTAGCCCCATGGTCCCATTAAGCTCTCCTAGTCAAATTGCTGAAATGAACATGGCTAACCTGTCACCAACGATTCCTATCAACATTTCTTATGATCCTAGTAAGATTGAGAATGTTACATTAGGGAGGATTGTTCCCCCGATGAGATTAAAGAGTATACCAAGATTTTTAAGGAGTTTCGTGATGTTTTTTCTTGGTCATATGAAAAAATTCCAAGTATAGACCCTCGTATTGTCGAACACGAAATCAAAACCTATCTGGATGCAAAACCAATTTGACAACGTTTGCGTGCTGTGAATCCTAGGAAAGCACCCGTCATTAAAGCAAAGATAGAGAAATTGCTCAAAGCTGGTTTTATCTATTCCATTCCCTTGACAGAGTGGGTTTCAAATCTCGTTTCTATGGATAAGACGCAGGGAGCGATCTGAATATGAACTGATTTCTGTGATTTAACTCGAGCCTGTCTTAAAGATAATTTCCCTACACCATTTATTGATCAAATTTTGGATGAGTGTGTGGGAAATGAGGTATTTTCTTTTATGGATGGATTTTCTAGATATAATCAGATACAAATTAAACCTAAGGATCAACATAAGACTACATTTATTTGTCCTTGGGGAACTTTTTCATATTGAAAGATGCCCTTTGGCCTTAAAAATACCAAAGCGACATTTTAGCGGTCCATGACCTTGATATTTCATGATCTTAAAAGGATTATTGAAGTGTATTTGGATGATCTAGCTGCTCACTCTCATTTGAGAGTGCGTCATCCTTATCATTTGTGATTAGTGTTCGAAATATTTCATCATTATCAAGTTCATTTAAATCCTCATAAGTGCATATTTTGCAGGAAGGTTGGTCGTTTACTAGGATTCATCATATCCAAGGAGGGTATTAGAGTTGATCCCTTGAAGGTTGAGGAAATACATCAATTTTCTCCCCCGCGTAACATTTGACATATTAAATGTTTACAAGGAATGGAAAACTTCTTACGAAGGTTCGTGGTCAACTTCGCCAATTTGACTAAAGGCTTCATGCGTTTGTTGAAGAAGGACAATCCTTTTTACTGGGATGAGCGAGCCAAGGAGTATTTCGATGCCTTGAAGAAATCCTTAGCAATGGCCCCCGTGATTAGTCCACCAGACTATAGCCGTGAATTTTTTATTTATGTGGCCACGTCTTAAGAGACTATTGGTATGGTATTGGTTCAAGAGGATGAGAAGCTCCATGAGCATGTCATATATTATCTGAGCCGAAACCTAATTGATGCAGAACTTTGTTATTCCCATGTTGAGAAGCTAGCCTTGGCCACCATTCATGTGGTTTAGCATTTGAGACATTACATCCTCCTTTGCCAAACTTTGGTCGTAGCTCACATCAATCCATTTCAATTCATCCTCACAAGAAGGATGATTGGGGGAAAGTATAATAAATGGATTGTGATATTGCAAGAGTTTGATCTCGAGTTTGTTTCGATTAAATCGAAGAAATAATTAATCTTTTCTGAGCTCATATTAGATTTTCCAAATTTGGATGAAGAGGAGGTTTATGAGGATTATTTTTTTGATGAAAATATCTTCCTCATCTCAATTATGGACCCTCGGTGCGGTGATATTATCATGTATTTGCAAACATTGAAGGTCCCTACTCACCTCTCATGGGATGAGTGGCGACGACTATGTCACGTAGCGAAGAAATACCTCATAGTGGATGATAGTTTGTATCACCATGGGGTTGATTCCATTTTACGTCGTTTTTTAACTCATGATGAGGCTAAGGTTATGTTGAATGATTACCACAGAGGAGCGTGTGGTGGTCATTTATCTGGGCTTTCTACAGCCCAAAAAATATTAAGACCGATATTTTTTTGCTTGTCCATCTTTTTCAAATATTGCGTTAATGCAGTCAAGAAGTGACACCCTTACCAAGTATTTTCATGTAATATGCGCTCGTGTCCCACCACTTTGCATCCTATTGTCACCGCCGGTCCCTTCACCAAGTGGGGGCTTGATTTTATGGATTGCAACCCAGCTTCGACTGGGGAGAACCATCATATTATTGTGGCTATCGATTACTTCATGAAATGGGCAGAGGCTATGCCCATAGTCAATTCGATGGTGAAATAGCCACAAATTTTATATTTAACCAGATTATCACTTGATTTGGCATTCTGAGAGAGCTTGTCACTGACCATGGTAGGAAATTTCAGAACAAAATGATGGAAGAGTTTTCTTCGAAGTTAGGATATAAGCAAGAGCACACCTCTTCTTATTATCCTCAAGCGAATGGATAAGTTGAAGCAATGAACAAGTCACTTAATTCCATTCTCCAATGAACCATGGAACATAACAAGAATAATTAGCATATCATGTTGTATCCTACTTTGTGGTCCTATAGAATCGCAGCCAATACTGCCACCGGTTTTTCTCCCTATCAGCTTGTGCATTGGCTGGAGTCAGTTTTACCGGTTGAATGCGAAATCCCTTCTTTGAAGCTAGCTATGGAGATTTTACCAGAGACTTCCACATTGGAAGATATTTTGGTCCACTTGGAGCAGCTTGATGAGCAGTTTCGAGATGCTTTAGTGGCTGTTGAGGTTAACAAGCATCGCGTTAAGGTCTAGTACGATAAGTTTGTCCATCCTAGGAGGTTTAGTGAAGGTGACTTGGTCCTTTTGTAGGATCAAGCTAAGGAACCCTTGAGAAAATGAAAGTTTAATCCTATGTGGCATGGTCCTTATGTGGTTAAGCGTGTCTTAGAGAAAGGAACCTATGAGCTGGTGGATTATGAAGGGACAACCTTGGCAAAGCCTAGAAATGGGCTCTATCTCAAAAAATACTATGTATGATCTTCAGCCAGGGCTGGTTTTTGTATATTATTGTATAGTTTGCATTGCATAGTTATGTTTTCTTATGGTGATTGGGTTTGTTGATTAGCTTTCCTTTGTTATCGTAGATGTCGATGGAGTCCTTCGTTTACATAGGATTCGTCGATGGTGCTAGACGCCATACTCAAAACTCAGCTTCGGCTACTTGGGTGATCTATACTCCTATGGGTCAAGTGTTGTCTTCAAGAGGCATATGTTTACAGCCTTCGTCAAAAAATGTTGTTGAGTATAGTGTCATTATTGAGTCATTATGTGATGCCATTTCACATGGTGTATGATTTGCAGTAGGTTTCACAGCTTAATGGCTTGTATCGTATTGGGTATCTGACATTATTATGAAGATTCTTACGTGTTAGATTGCTAGAACGACAAATTGAGAGTATAACATACATTCATGTTCCAAGAAATTTTAATCAAGTTGTTGATTCATATGCTAACAATGTACTAGATTGGCATTTGTTTCACAGACAATAAGCATTTCACAAACACATTTTACACATGTAAATAGAATAATAATCAATCATCATAAATATTTTTCATTAAGTTCAAAAAAGGTGACGTCATAATACATAAGTGTCATATAAAAAATTGGGGCTTCTGAGCCACCAAAATATACTACATAGTCATACAAAAACTATACACCTAGGTCTCTAAGAATGAGGTGAGGGAGTGTGCTAATCATGGTAGCACACCATGACTCTAGCTAGCCAGTGAAACAATCGAACCCATGCATGTGGTAATCCAACCACCTGGTGTTGCATGGCCTCAGGAAAGTCCCCAAATTGTGCCATGGGAACTCTCTATGTCAATCAAACGAAGTTCATGTGGATCCTCTGGAGCATCTGCTCCACATCCGCACCCATGATCTCATCACCTCTTCCCCTGCATCGATGAAAAGGAAATCCATTTGGCCATCGTGGTACTACATATGCATATACATGACAGAGTATCACTATGTGTCGTCACACCAAAAACATGTCTTTTGATTTCATATATCAAAAAACAAAAAAACAAAAAAGAATAATTCAAAAATTAAAAGTGGGTTTGGGATTCGTTACCTATGTCTCCATAAGCTGCTCCTAGTGGTAGGGGCATGTCTAAGTCTCTGCAGAAGTCAATCCCTACATAGGGACAGTCATCTATGGCGACGATCTATCTCCGCCACCATGGAAATAACTCTATTGGGTAGGGGTTAGCCACCATTCCACCTCCTAGTCTATGCATGACATTGGCCCAGCGTAGCTGAGCCGGATCCCAAACTCCATGTGGAGAAATGTCTACTCTAGGGCTTAGCCTTGGCTCCCGCTAAAAAAAGAATGTGCTCAGTATGCTGTCAAACTCGAAGTTCTGCACCCTACCCATCTTGCAGTCACTAAGCTGTTGTTTCATGTTGCTCAACAGCGTAGTAATTCAGTCATATATCGCAGGTCGCATACACTCTACTGCATAGAACATCAGTGGCCTTGAGGCCTGGTGGAGTGATGCCAAACTTGCGATCCTACCTAATTCCAATAGTATGGCTTTCAGCCCTAGAATATGAACTAACTTTGTTGGTATTTGACTCCCAACCTTCTCTATATCGGGAAGGTAGTACACAACTATGTAGTCCTCTATAGTCAGCCCACCTCTTGGCCCATGGGATCAGGGTGTACCACAACAGACAGGTAGACATGAGAAATCAATCCTTTCCCAATATGAAAGATAAATGAAACATCTAACACTAAGGGACCTCGAATCATACCTTATTTCAGATGCTTGAAGTAGATCCCTGTTGATCTTTTTCCAATCCCGCTTGCGCTAACAATTTTCTCTCAACAATAGCAAACAAGACAAGTATGCTATATAATATGGTGTGATATCTACTCTAGCATATATAATCAACAATGTATAAGAAATTAAACATATCCATGGATTCAATATTTACATTCAAATTCACATTATTGGACAGGAAAATATATTTCTATTAATCAAACTAGAGATTACACAAGTGTTATGGAGAAAACTTCCTATGGCTTCGGGTACCACAACAGAAAAAGTAACCGTAGAAATCAATCCCTTCCCAATATGCAAGAGAAATAAACATCTAACACTAAAGGATCTTGAAACATACCTTATTCCGGATGGTTGATGTAGATCCTCGTTGAGCTTTTCCAATATCGCTTATGTTAGCAATTTACTCTCTCAACAATCAGAAAACAAGACAAGCATGCTATATAATTGTGTTAGACCTACTCTAGAATATATAATCAATAACATATAAGCATTTAAAAGCATCCATGGATTCAATATTCATTTAAATACACATTATTGGACAAGAAAAGATATTTCTATTAATATAAATTAGAGATTACAAAAGTGACAACCTCTGTCGTCACGTTTGCGAACCAGAGAAACCGAGTCCTCCACCTGGGCCTCCACCACTTCAATCCTCCATCTCTCGATAGCAAGCTCACAAGAAAAGGCAAGCTTGGGAAGAACGCAAAGTGCTCCAAGGGATAAAGGGATGTAGACTCAAGTATAAGCTCCGACAACAATGGACTATACTTTTCTTGCTCTTCAATTCCTCTCCTTCTTCAATGTATCCAAAGGGTTCCTTATATAGTGCTTCAATGGGGTAATGGAAGGTCACGTCCAAGCGATCTCAAGGCATATGGAAGGCCAAGAGAAAGTGACATAGATCCACACTAAGGAAAACTCTAAAACTATTTGGCCTTTTGCACACATCCCGATGTACGCAGGTTTAAGGGCCATATCTGCATATATACGTGAGAATAGGTTTAAAAGTCGCGTATGGAAAATAATTCATGTTTTTGGGGATGATATTGGAAACATCAAAGGTACAAAAATGGTCCATGTGGTCCAAAGAGTCTGTAGAGGGAAAAGAAAGGCCATAAATGTGTGATCCACCATGTGTGGTAAAATCAGCTGTAACAGATGCCCCCTAATGTGTGAGGTTAAAGGGGTGATATGATGGTTGAAACACATTATAAGTCCATCCCAGAAGTGGAGTGATGAAGAACCAGGTGGAAGAACCAGCCATCCAATAGTATAATATAATAATCAAACTCTACACATGACTGCAAGTACATACATCAGTCCTGGATACATAAGAGTACAATGGCCATGAATAGGCATGATACCAAATATGACATTTGTGGTCATCGGGACATACAATATAGATAGATCAGAATCTCCATGATGAAGATATACAAAGGATCATGATCTCCATGAAATCTGAAGACATACAATAGATCAAGATCTCCATAATGGCTGAAGATATTTGACATACACTGGAATCAAGTCACGAGAGCTGAAATCTCATGAACACTGGCACGATCAAGGAGGTAGCATATATGAAATGCCACCAATCTAGAAGGTCTTCTACACAATATTCTATGAGTACATGTCCTACTATGTGAATAGAGGTGTCGAGGTCGAACATAGTAGTCCATCGTCTGATTACCAGTAATTGATGTATACCATTAACAGACGCGAGATCACCCACCGATAATGAAAATGGGAATCAAGGTACTAGTGTGCAAACTAAAAAGTGTGCATAAATGTGTTGAGTTCGAACACTTGAAAGAATCCATCGATCAGGGGACATTAATGTATTCCCAAAACTGTCGATGGCAAGAGAACCTGCCACTGATGACTGCAAGTCTCAAGGCACTCAAAATGACTCTAGACTCCTATCCCAGAATAAATGATCTGAAGTCGATGGGATGAAATACACTGGAAGGAGGGCATTAAGGCATCCCCCATCATCCAACACGAGGTACTCAACAAAGTTGTATAATGTGGAAGGACTCGATCGTAATGTGCATGAACCAGTACCAGTACCGGGAATGACCGACATGCAAAGTCAAGAGAAGTGAGAAATGGCCGACTCAGGTTTCAACTTCCTTCGAACAAGACCATAAAGGTGAATGGTGACTGAATGTAGGTAGCATAGACTCAATATAAAAAACTAGGACATCTTTGCGACATAAGAGGCATCGAGAGAGGCTCCATAAGGACTGGAAGCTTAACCAGTTGGTGGAGATAAACTCAGAGAAATGAGTACAACTCCTAAAGTCAAACTATTAACCCAACCAACGGATGTGATATACAGTGCTCTATTCAAAGGCGACACGACTTGACTATTGCCAAAGATAACATCTTTTCCTGTCCAGCTTTTTGGCTTTTTGGTTTTTTGTGGACTTTTTCAAATATTTTGAAAAGCTTGAAAAAGAATAAAAGTGCTTTATAGTTACAGACTAGGAGGAGACGAGTGTCAAGGGGAAAAAAAACTAGTTCCAAGCAGCGGAACATGCCTATGCTCAATGCAAGGACACATGTGTAGGATAACGACGCTCGGTGGAAAGTCCCCTCCCAGTAAAAATGGGGAATCAAGCTGCAAAGGATACGTAAAATGGCTCTGCTTGGCTAGACATGAGATAAGCTCGGGATTTATGGCTGATAATCAAAATCAAGGAATCTGGCATAAGGCTCAATAAGGCAAGAAAAAATCATGATAATGCAATTACAACTTGAAATAAGGGAGTCCTCGGGAAAAAGGCCAGCAAAAAGATCAAGAGGATTATGAAGCTCTTGCGCAAATTCATGGCGATACTATACAAAGGACTCCCACACCCTAATGGAAAAATGTCGGCATGGGCACCAAATGCAAAATAGGAGCTAACTAGGGCACCCATGTATGTTCAAGCTCTACCATTCACATCATGTCACTTCTAAAAGCAACAAGAAGGTTCTGTGACAAGATAGAATGGGTTCAAACCTAAGGTTATAATGAAACAGTCATAATGTCATGCAAAGTGCAAACAGATGTGAAACCTAACCTATATGCCAGTTTAGACATAATACCTGAAATTGACACGAACGGGTCAAAACCATGGTCAAACTGTGCTCAAAATGGACTCCTACATCATCAAATTAGTCCAAAACGGTCCAAAATGGTCAGAAACGGTCCAAAACTATAGAAAGTGGGTAAAAAAATTCAAAATTTTCAAAAAAATTCTTTAAATAGTAAAAAATTCAAAAATTCCCTATCATTTGAAATTTTTACCCATTTGAGCTCAAAACCTCCAACGTGAATTCCAAGAGCATCGTCCGGCAAAATTCGACACCATTTGTTCCAGGTAACTCCTCATGTCCTCCTCTTCCCATTTCATGCAATTTTTTTAAGTTTCCATGGTCAATTTTATTTTCTAGGCCAATCTAAAGTATGCGTTTCACCCCACGCGAATATCAGGGGTTTTTCCGCGTATAGGGATGGCCATACGCATAAAAACAACCCAAAACCATGTACATACATGGTTGTTTTGTAAACAGTCGCGTATGCGCCACAAATGAGGATTTCTAAGGCAAATAATAACCAAAAATCATGTTTTTTGTGCAGGATGGTTCTAGAATGGAGGGAGAGGGAACATGGTGATGTAGAATAGGTTGTACAAGGTGACTTAATGGCTCAACAAGCTCTACATGCATGTGGTTTGTATAATTTTTGGTGTCTTGGCAGCCTGAGGGCCAAACCAAGACTCCTGCAGATGCTAGTGGATTACTGGGATCCAGACTTTGAGTCTTTTCACATTGACGGGATGTTGCTCAGTATAGAGATTGAGGAAATATACTTTATTACTGGATCATCCCGACAAGGAGAGGTGGTAAATCTTTGATATTCCGGGCTAGGAGGTGGCTTGACTATTGATGAGTACATTGCAGTGTACTGCTTTTCAGACATGGAAAAGGTTGGGAGTCAAATCCTAACAAACTCGATCCAAGTGCTAGGACTGAAGGCCATACTATTAGCACTCGGCAGGATAGACAGACTAGCTTCACTCCACCAGGCCTTGCGGCCATTAATGTTCTATGAAGTGGAGTGTATGAGAACCACAGTGTACGACTGGAGCACTGCACTGTTGAGTAACATGAAGCAACAACTCAGTGACTGCAAGATGGGCAGGGTGAGAAACTTCGATTTCGATAGCATACTGAGCACGTTCTTCTTTGAGCGTGTACTGGGGATAAGCCCTAGAGTGGACATTCCTCCACACAGACTTCGAGATCTAGTCCAATGACGTTTGAAATATGGTATGCGCAGACTGGGCGGAGTTAGGGTGGCTAACCCCTACCCAATAGAATTCTTTCCATGGTGGAGGAGGTAGATCATTTCCATCGATGACTACGCCTATGCAGGGATAGATTTTCGGGGAGATCCGAACATGCCCCTACCACCAGGAGTGGCATATGGCGAAAAAGGTAACAAATCCTAAACCCTCTTTTTAACTTTTTTGAATTATTAACTTTTTTTGTGTTTTTTGATATATTGACTCAAAAGACATGTTTTGGTGTGACGACACATAGTGAAAATCTATCATGTGTATGCAGATGTTGGACCACAGTGACCTAATGGTTTCCCCTGTCATAGATGGAGGGGGAGAGGAGATGACATCATGGGTGCAGATTCAGAGCGGATGCTCCAAAGCATCCACACAAACTTTGTACGCTTGACACATAGGGTACCCATGGCGCAAGTCGAGGACTTTCCTTAGGCCATGCAGCGCCAGGTGGTTGGTGTACAATGGGCATGGGTTCGATTATTTCGATGGCTAGCTAGAGCCATGGTGTGCTACCATGATCAGAACCCCCCTCCTCCTCCTTAGGCTTAGAGACCTGAGAGTATTTATTTTTGTACTACCATGTATTATATTTGGGTGGCTCGAAAGCCCCAATTTTGTATTATGACACTTATGTATTATGACGTCACATTTTGGATGTTTAATGAAAAACTTTTATGATGATCGATTTTATTTATTTACATGTGTGTAAAAATGTATGTTTGTGATATGCTTATGGTCTATGAAACAAATGCCAATCTAACACATAGTAAGCATATGAGTCAGCAACTTGATTAAAAATTCTTGACACATGTATGTATGCTATATTCTCAAATTGTTATTCTAGCAATCTCACATGTAAGAATATTTGTAATAATGTCGGATCCCTAATACGATATAAGCCATTAAGTTGTGAAACCATTAACTGTGAATCAAGACATACCTCAAGAGAGAGAACACCATGTGAAATGGCATCCCGCAATAACTCGATAACGACACTAGACTCGGCAACATTGTTCGAAGAAGGCCGTAAACATACGCCTCCTGAAGACAACACTTGACCCGTAGGAGTATAAATCACCCAAGCATCTGAAGCTGAGTTTTGAGTGTGATGGCTAGCACCATCAATGAATCATGTGTAAGCGAAAGACTCCATCGACATCTACCATAAGAAATGAAAGCTAATCAACAATCCTGATCACCATAAGAAAACCTAACTATGCAATTCAAAAACTGTACCATAATATACAACAATCAGCCTTGGCTGAAGATGATGCATAGTATTTTTTAAGATAGAGCCCATTTCTAGGCTCTGCTAAGGCTATCCCTTCATAATCCACCAGCTCATAGGTGCCCTTCCCTAACACACATTTGACTACGTAAGGACCATGACACATGGGATTAAACTTCCCTGCCCCCAAGGTTTCTTTAGCTTGATCCCACAAAAGGACAAAATCACCTTCACTAAACTTCCTCAGACGGATAGACTTATCATATTAGACCTTAACGTGACATTTATTTACTTCTAGAGCCACTAAGGCATCTCGGTGCTGCTCATTAATCTGCTCTAAGTGGACCAAACATTCCTCCAATGCGGAAGTGTCTGGTAAAATATCTATAGCTAGCTTCAACGAAGGGATTTCACATTCAACCAGCAAGATAGACTCCACCCCATTTTATAGAGAGAAACCGGTGGTAGTCTTAACCTCGGTTCTATAGGCCCACAAAGCAGGATATAACATGACATGCCAATTCGTCTTACTTTGTACGATGGTTCGCTGGAGAATAGACTTAAGTGATTTATTCACTGCTTCAACCCATCCATTCGCTTGAGGGTAATAAGAAGAGGAGTGCTCCTGCGAGCGCATATTCGTGCAAACATGTGGCAAGGGTAACACTTCTTGACTGCATTGACACAATCTTTGAAGATCGACGACCAAAAATATCCCGCTCTCAAGATTTTTTGGGTTGTAAAAATCCCATATAAATGACCACCACATGCCCCTCCATGGAAATCATTTAGCACAACCTCAGCCTTATCATGGGTTAAGCAAAGACGTAAAATGGAATCTACCCCATGGCAGTACAAATTGTTATCCACTATAAGGTAGTTCTTAGCTACATGACGTAATCGTCGTCCCTCATCGCGTGAAATGTGAGTCATTAGGGGAAATTCAAGGTCTAAAACGGGCCTTATAAGAAAATGCACCAACAATAAGTTCTTGTGAGTTGGAATTCAAGAACCAATATAATTCCAATAAAATGAGTCAACCATGATGGTTGAATTGACATATTTGTCATAAAAAAAACTACTTTTTTTGTTCATATTTTCCACATATCTCCTTGTGTTTTTACTGAAATTTTGATTGAGAGAGCTCGTTGGATGCAGATTTTTATTTCACATCCAACGAGTACCCACACTACATACTTTTGATGGACCCCGCTACCCCAAAAAGAAGAAATACCTGAAAAATGTGATGATGACATCATCATCACATTTTTTCAGGTATTTCTTCTTTTTGGGGTAGCGGGGTCCATCAAAAGTATGCAGTGTGGGTACTCATTATATGTGGAATCAAAATCCGCATCCAAGGAGCTCTCCCGATCAAAATTTGAGTAAAAGAATAGGGAGATATGTCGAAAATACGAACACAAAAAATAGTTTTTTCTTTTTTTCTCCAAAATTAATAAATATTATTTTATTATTTTAACTATTATTTTATTATTTTCCTTAGTAGTCCCATTTTAGACCTCAAAATTCCTCTAATGAGGGACCTTCAATGTTTGCAAATATACAATGATATCCACGTACCATGGGTCCAAAGTTGAGATAAGGAAAATATGCTCATCGACAAATGTATCCTTATAAACCTCCTCTTCCTCCACACTTGGAAAATCAAATATGAGCTTAGCAAAGATCAATGATTTCTTGGATTTCACCAAAATGAATTCGATATTGAACTCTTTCAAAATAAAAATCCATTGATTATATTTTCCCCCAATCATCCTTCTTGTGAGGATGAACTGAAACAGATTGACATGAGCTACCACCAAGGTATGGCGAAGGAGAACGTAATGTCTCAATATTTGAACCGCATGAATGGTGGCCAAGGCAAGTTACTCCACATGGGAATAACATATTTTTTCATCAACAAGGTTTCATCAAATAATATATGACATGCTCATGGAGCTCCTCATCCTCCTGAACCAAAATCATACCAATCGTCACCATGGACGCAGCCACATAAATTAAAAAATCACAGCTATAGTCAGGTGTACTAAGCATGGTGGTCGATGTTTAGGCTCGCTTAAGAGCATCAAAGGATTCCTAGGCTCGCTCATCCCAGCAAAAAGTAGTGTCCTTCTTTAAAAGACGATAAAGCCTTTAGTCAAATTGACAAAATTAACCATGAATATCCGCAAGAAATTTGCCATGCATTGCAAACACTGAAGATGTCTAATATTACGCAAGGGAGATAATTGAAGTATTGCCTCAACCTTTAAGGGATCAACTCTTATACCCTCCTTGGATACAATGAACCATAGCAAGTGACCAATAATTACGCAAAAGATACACTTATGAGGATTTAACATAACCTGGTAATGGCGGCATCCTTCGAATACTAATCTCAAATGGTATGGATGACGGACTCTCAGACGAGAACGAGCAGCAAGGTCATCCAAATACACTTCGATAATCGTTTTGAGATCATGAAAAATTAAGGTCATATCCCACTAAAATGTAGCTCCGACATTTGTAAGACCAAAAGGCATATTCCAATATGCAAAAGTACCCCAAGGACAAATAAATGCAGTTTTATGTTGATCCTCAAGTTTGATCTGAATTTGATTATATCCAGAAAAACTGTCCATGAAGGAGAATACCTCGATTCCTGCACACTCATCCAAAATCTGATCAATAAATGGTGTGGGAAAATTATCCTTAGGACAAGCACGATTTAAATCATAGAAATCAATGCATATACAGATCGCTCCCCGCTTCTTATCAAGCGGAATGAGATTTGAAACCCACTTCGTCAATGGAATGGGATAGATAAAACCAGATTTTAAAAGCTTCTCTATCTCAGCCTTAATAGCGGGTGCTTTTCTAGGATTCACTGCACGCAAACATTTTCAAACCGGCTTCGCATTCGGATAGGTCTTAACCTCATGTTTGACAATATGAGGGTCAATACCTAACATTTCTTCGTATGACCAACCAAATATGTCAGGAAACTCTTTAAATAGTTTGGTATACTCCTTGATCTTATCAAGGGAACAATTCACCCCAATGTAGACGTTCTCAACTTTGCCAGGATCGCGAGAAATATTGATAGGAATAGTAGGTGATAAATTCGCCATGTTCCCATCGGCCATCTGACCAGGAGAGCTCAATGGAAACATGGGACTACCAATCTTCTCACTAAGAATCTCCCTAAAGTCCTCATGATCCATACGGTCAAGCTCGGGAAGAAAATATGATCGATGATGTAACTCTTCCCAAGGTGGCTCAACCCCAGACATGGCCTCAATAATGGCTTCATCCGATGGAAAAACATCATCGAGGCAATCATGTACATGAGAGGACTCAACTGCCCATGCATGTGGCACATACGGGTCTTCCTCCTTCATCCACGAAGATGAAGGACTAAGCTCTGCAACACAATCAAGATTCACTTGATAGGCTATCATCGTTGCAGGCAACGACACATCCATTTCTATAGGTCCATTCGAAGGACTTGGTGAAGGAAGAATCCAAGGATCTTCTATATGGGTAGTGCAAAAAGACACCAAATTCAACAAGGACGAAGCCCCACCAAAACTATATCCGATAATAAGAACGGGCGCAGGATAGCTAAAGGTTCCCATCAAAGATAGATACATACCCATTCCCACACTCCCAGTTGTCGGCTGAGAATGATTGATAATTATGATAGAAACTCTTGATGATGCACTAACACTTGGATTACAGAATGATGTCTAACCAATCATAATGATCTTCCCATTAAATGGAAAGCATACCACTTGAAAGAGAGAAGAGGTTGCGGCTTGCGTACTATACATCCAATTTTTCCCTAGCAAAAGATGGTAGTCAAGGGGAGCATCAACCACCTCGGCCTCAATCGCAATGGTCTTCCCTCCCAATTGGACCTTAAGAGAAGGAAGAATCTCGTGCAGTCGAAAATATCTATCATCAAAGGAATTCAACATAGTAGCGGATTGAGACAACTTGGGAGAACCCAAACCCTTCCAACATGACAAAGACATCATGGAAACAACAACGCCTTCATCAATCACAATGCATTTGATGGTCATATTAAGACACTCTACATGAATCAAAAGAGACACGTAGTAAGGAAAGCGAGGCTACAGTCCCATGGTTTCAAACTTTATAACAGAAGAAGAGTTATCATCACTAACCCTAGGAGCAGAAAGCAAAGCTTACCTTTGGGGAGGAAAACTCTGAAGTACTTCAAGCACAGACATCGCACAAGGAGTTTGGCCTAAATCCTTGACAACAGATTAGTTCTAGGCAGTGCGAGCATTAGGATTGTGCCCCAAATGCTTTAGGACTCCCTTAGGAATGCAAGGTTCAACTTCAGGCTTATCCATAGGGTTTTCGATATGCAAAGGGCTCTCGGGTGGAGCAGGTTCTTTTCCAAGGTAGGGTTGTGACGAACCATAATCCTTCGCACGAGTCACAACCTTAGTAGCACATACCATGTTGATGCAACCATGACCATGTTAAGAACCTGTGTCAACCCTCCTCTTTATTTTGTCAGTATATTTTATCGAACGCATATGCTTTATAAGTTGTCCCATCAGTATGTTGTATTATCCCACATTCATGGGGAGTAAGTAATAGTTGTTAAGTTGTCTAGTTATTATGTTGCATTATCTGACATTCATGGGGGGTAATAGTTGTTTAGATTAGACTTAGTATATAAGTATGTGTTGAGGCTAATGAAAGCATCGAAGAGTTATTTTGGATTGAGCTTGCTCAAAGGAGGTTGCCCCCTCGAAGTGGCCTGTGATTAATAAAATATTTTTTGTGATCCATAATTTCTGCTATATCATGCATTCTTATTGTTTATTGCAGGAGGTTCTCCACATATGGTATCAGAGCACTTTCCTTGGCACAAGTGGGAATTTTTTTTTGGAAAAAAAATGGAAAAATTGAGCGGTGACTTTCACATCCATTTTTGAAACTTTTTGTGTAGATTCAAGAAAAACAAGTTACATATCTCAATTTATATTTCAAAAATATGCAGTTTCAAAAAAAAAATCATCTCATTTGGAGTTCTAAAAGTGGAGATATCGCGGATTTAAAATCAGCAATTTTTCAGAATTTCGGTGACGGCTACGGAACTTGCAGAGTCAAAATATTTTCACCAGGTGCCCTAATTTCTATTTCGATTATGACCATAGAAGCAGAGTGGTTGTTCTAGTTCCAGAAATAGGCTATAATAGCGATTCTGAGCAATATAGATCGGGTTATGCTCATTTTAAAAGTTTTCATCTCAAAACCCTAGCTCTAATTACGGGTTTTTGGGCATTGGGTGGAATTTCTGCCACATTTTTTCTGGCACTATGATTATTGCAGTAGTTCTTCTTCTTGCAACATTATTTTTCATTTAGATCAGGGAATAAACCCTATCCACTTAACTATGGGAAGTACTTGGGCATAACCCTAAAACTCATTGTGAGGAGTACCGCAGGAACCCGAAGTGGCTGGCCATTGACAGGACCTACCAAGCGAAAAGGGAAATGACCCCCACCAGATTGAATAGATTCCCATCCATGAGGAAAACCAAAGAGCTATCATTTTTGGCCAAGCGGTTAGCACTTTTACCTGCGCTATGAAGTGAGGGGTACTGCCCCAATACTCAAGCCTGAGACAACCTTGGTGGCCGAGTGACCACCTTTGAACCATTAGGAAGCCGAATATACCTGGGGTCCATACCTATTTACAGTTCATAATGTACAAAATTCCATAATTGTCACAGATCATTTACTCCAATTCAAGTTGATAAAGCACAGATTTCTAGCACCGCCACAGATCATTTCTTCAGAAAAAAACAAAAAAACAAAAAAAAAATCTTTTTTAGCCATATAATCCTTGATTTAGCTCCGTTTCCCTTGAAAACTCACTGTAACCTCTGTCATTCCATTCTACATATTTCATTCATTGAGGACCCTATCCCAAGTCCACTTCACGAAGCCCAAAATTCCATCCCCTTCTTTTACCCCGCTTCTGAAATTCACATTTTTTGTTTCCTTGTCCCTCAGAAAGTGTCCACAACCTAGTTACCCACCCGCGTTTTTCCCAACTCAAAATTTTCCTTTTCTAAAACCCTCTCTGTTTTTGTTTTTCCACCCATTTTCGATTAAAAAAAATTCTTGCTTATGGTTGTCACCCACGCAGGAGAAAATAGACAAATGGAAGAAGAACTTGTCACCCTCAAGACCAAACTCGAAGATTTGGATCAAATATTTCTCGACCTCTATCTTCAGCATTCAGCCATGAGTAACCGACAACAGCCCGAGTCTTCTGCAGACACTGAGTTATTTGCTTCCAACAACTTTTGTGGGCCGAAGATTGAATTCCCTCGCTTCAATGATGATGATCCAAGTGGATAGATACACAAGGTAGAACAATACTTTAATATGCATAACATTTTTTTTATCACCAAAGTCCCACTTGCATCATTTCACTTGGAATGCGAATCCCTTCAATGGTTCTATTAGTACATCAAAAATCATGAAGAGCCTCAATGGATAGATTTTTGCCAACTCCTTTTGCACTAATTTGGCCCTAGTGGTTTTGATGAATTCACAGGAGTACTCACCAAACTTCGCCAGACTGGCACTATGAGAGAGTATCAGACATAATTTGAGAGCTTAGTCAAGTACATAGAAGGATTTTTTGATGCATTCTATAGGATTTGTTTTATCAGTGGTCATAAGGATACAATCCAATCTACTGTTACAATGTTCTGTCCCAACACAATGATGGAAATCCTAGGGTTGGATAAGTTGGAAGAGGAGAAGATTAGGGCTCAACAACGCCCCAAATCCACTTTTGTTCCATTCTAAGATGTGGTTCCCCAAAGACATCCAATCCCTTTGACTCCCAGAACCACTCCTATCAAGCATTTGTCTGAAGTCGGGAAGCAGTCACATAGGGAAAAGGGACTTTGTTATAATTGTGATGATAAATTCACCCGGGGACATCAATGTACTGAACACAAGCCCTATTTCTTGGATGTGGCTTCTCTTCCTGCACTTGAAATTTGTGATGCTGCTTAGGATCCAGTAGACGATCAGGTTGACATTCCGTAGCCGTCTATTGACCCTCAGATTGCTAAACAAGTTGATTGTTTTGTCCATCCTTGCTCTAGCATTAAAGTCATGGTTGCCAATGGGAGCACCTTACCTTACAAAGGAAAGTGTCGCAGTGTGTCTATCTCTATTGGAGATTATAACTTGCACTCTAACATGTTTGCTATACACCTAGGAGGTTGTTCTATGATTTCGGGCACTCAATGGTTACGCGCACTTGGACCCATCTTATGGGATTTTGTTGAACTGTGAATGCATTTTTTAGTCAATGGGAAAAAAGACACATTCAATGGCTTACAACTAGGGTCTCTTAGCATCATCAGTTCACATTGCACGGAAACGATCCTTAAGAAGAATTCACATGGTGTTATCACTCAGCTCCATTTCATTCAGATGCAACCTTCGACAGTCTCAAATACTCCCTTGGATCTTTCATTCTGATGCACCCTTCATATGCCTGATTTTTCCAAGTGCTTCACTCTTGAGAGTGATGGTTGCAACAATGGACTTGGTGTTGTCCTCTTTCAAGATGAACATCCCATGACATTCACAGGTAAATCCATTCCTGGAAATAATTTATCCACCTCCACATATCAGAAGGAAATGATGACTATTTTGCACGCAGTATAGAAGTGGTGGCCATACCTCTTAGGGAATCCTTGCTGCATCAAGGCTAATCACCAAAGTTTGAAATATTTCCTGGAACAACGGGTCTCATCCCCAACACAACAAAAATGGGTTAGAAAACTCATGGTTTATGACTATGAGATCAATTACAAGAAGGCTAAGGACAATCTTATGGTGGATACTCTTTCCTGTACATTTGATGCCCCTGTCTCTCTTTCAACTATTGCTATGCCTATTCCAACTTGGTTACACTCTATTCAGCAAGGCTATTTCAATGACTCCTCATTATCTGAAATCATCCAACCATTGACCACTAACCCTTTTGTGGTACTGCATTTCTCTTGGGATGGCTCTTCTTTGAGATACAAGGGTCATCTGGGGCTTCCCCAGAGCACAGATATTAAACAGGAAGTCTTTTATGAACTCTGTGTTTCTCCATCGGCAGGGCACTCTAGGTTCATGAAAACGTATGAGAGGGCACGATGTCACTTCTTTTGAAAGGGAATGCGACGAGAAATTCAACAGATGGTTTCTGAATGTGCTCCTTGTCAGCACCACCAAGGTGAAACTACACTCCTTTTTGGATTGTTCGAACCTTTGCCCATCCCTACAATGATTTGGACATATATTTCGAAGGATTTCATTCAAGGGCTCCCTAAATATGGAGGGAAGACTATAATCTTAGTTTTGGTTGATCAGGTCTCCAAATATCATCATTTTTGTGCTCTCAGGCCTCCATATACCACCTCCTCAATCGCACACATTTTCATGGACAAGCTATTCCTTCTTCATGGAATCCCTTCTTCCATTGTCTCAGATCACAACGCAAATTTCACAAGTCATTTTCTCCTTACTGACACCAAATTGAATATGAGTTCAGTTTATCACCCTCCAATAGATGGTCCGAATGAAGTCATCAATAACTCATGGGAAAATTATCTTCGTTGTTTCACCTCTGAAGAACAACATCTGTGGGAAAAATGGCTCCTTCTCACTGAATGGTGGTACATTACTTCCTACCATACTACATCTCAAATGACTCCATATGAAGCAGTTAATGGTCACACACCTCTAGTACTCCTTCCATACACCCCCAGCAGTTCATCAGTTCAGGAAGTTAACATGGTTCTTTGAAACCGACATCAGAATCTTCACATTCTGTAGGACAATCTTCACATGGCCAGAACACGCATGAAACACCAAGCCGATCAGCACCGTTCTGAGCACACTTTTCAAGTCGGTGACATGGTCTTTCTTCGTCTGCAGCCTTACAAGAAATCCTCCTTGAAACTCAAAGGGAATCAAATGCTCGCTCCAAATATCTCTAGCCCATATATATTTCTTCAGAAGATTGGGTCTGTTGCTTATAAATTGGCAATTCCTCCTTCTTCTCGCATTCAGCAAGTGATTGGCACCAACATCGAAGAAAAAATTGTTTTACCAGAACGGGATAATGAAGGATCCATCATTTTAGATCCGGAGGCCATCCTCAATAAGTGCACTTGTCAGCTTCACTCTCGGTCCATCACAGAGGTCTTAATTCAGTGGCACAACATGCCACCAGAGGATGCTACATGGGAACCGCTCCTTCAGATTCAACAACAGTTTCCACATCTAAAGCTTTGAGGACAAAGATTTTTTTTTAAATGATATGTTAAGAACCCGTGTCAACCCTCCTCTTTATTTTGTTAGTATATTTTATCGGACGCATATTCTTTGTAAGTCGTCCCATCAGTATGTTGTAATATCCCACATTCATGGAGCGTAAGTAATAGTTGTTAAGTTTCCTAGTTATTATGTTGCATTATCCCACATTCATGGTGGGTAATAGTTGTTTAGATTATAATTAGTATATAAGTATGTGTTGAGGCTAATGAAAGCATCGAAGAGTTATTTTTCATTGAGCTTTCTCAAAGGAGGTTTCCCCCTCGAAGTGGCCTGCGATCAATAAAATCTCTTCTGTGATCCATAATTTCTGCTATATCGTGCATTCTCATTGTTTATTGCAGGAGGTTCTCCACATACCAATATTGGCTTCTAGCAAATTTTGATCTCCACCCAATGCACAATGAGGATCAATGGTCCTTGAGTTCATATTTTGATTATGGGGTAAAGGATTAGTTAGCACAGCTGGGCCCTGTGCTATGAATCCTGAGGCATCTTCCATATGAGGGCACAAGTGAGTGAGGTGGTCCTCCTTACACAACTTGCAAGGAAACTTTACATTATGTTTAGAATTCTTGTCCCCCCCAGTATTACAAGCATTCTTGTCATTATAATTAGCATTTTTGTTCTTGTTCCCACCCTTACGATAATTTTTACCCTTTTTCTTATTCCTTTTGGGCTGCTGGTTTCCCTTCTGGTCTGACGATTGCACAGAAAGTACACACGTCGTTTGGGTGGGTTGAGACAAAGACATGGCTTGTCTCGACATGGATTGATAAATAGACAATTGGCTCACTTGTTTCACAACAGAATCCGCAGGTTTGTCACTTGTACAACCCACAATGCCATTGGCATGTGGTCCAGGCTTGATCTTGGGATCGAAACTAGATCGCAGAGCGTTACATCTAATCTCATAAAAAGTCTAGATTAAGCGTAGATCAAATCCAACTCTTGCACCCTGAAGATTGCTTGTTCCTCATTTTGGACTTCGGATGTAGAAACATCCTTCGTGATGTAAGGTAACACCGACTTGAGGAACCACTCAAGGAGAAATTCCGGTGGTAAAAAGGCTTTAATGAACTGCTTTCATCTACGCCACTCTTGAATATGATCCGAGATATGTGTGGCTTTGTCTTGTCGAGATGTCAACAAGAGTTCTGTACCAACGTCGTAATGCATGGGTAGCTGAAAGTGATTGAGGAAAGTCATGGCAAGGTCATCGAATAAAACAAATGCCCCCCTTGGTAACTCTATATACCGTTTCACTACAAGCCTGGTGAGGGTGCATTGAAACATCCTTAAATGGATTGAATCGTCATGTAAGGAATTGGAAGAGCACCAAAGGTGAAAAGTAGTGACATGCTCACTAGGATCTTCTCCAGCTTTGCCCTCAAAACTTGGGAATGTCCGAAGGAAGCTTGTTAGGGATGGCCGGCCAGGCTGGGTCATGAGACACCGGATCATTCATAAGTCTCGATAAGTCAAGTAAATTCAACGTTGCGAGGAAAGGGAGCCTAGGTTTATTCAGTCTATTCCACGCTCCCTGATAGTTCTGGTTCATGTAAGGCTGATTGCTATAAATACCATGGATTTGGCCATAATATCCTCCTCCCATTTGACCCGTATATGGTTGCATGGAAGCATTATGATGTGGTTTACCTTGACTATGCGGTGCTACAAATCCATAATTGGAAGAGTAAGTAGGTTGTTGATACCCGTACCCATAGGGTTAATAGTTCTGTCCATAGTGCGATCCATAAGACTGTCCATGAGAAGCTCCATAAGGTGTCCCATGGGATGTCCCATGAGAAGCTCCATAGTTAGGGATATGGGGAACTCCTTGCGATGGACCATTAGATGATCCAGAAATAGGAATATGACCACCCGACACAACAGGAGGTACTTGACTCTGAGATACTACTGTGCGAGCAGTCGCAGTATGAACGTGGCTAGTAGCGATATTCTGACCTGAAGGACCATGTGAATGAGGGGGAGGAAGGGTTGTCAAAAATGCATTCGAAGGAGTAGGGTTCGAGGACGAAGGGACATGTAAAGGGATGTAAGTGGTGTTCCATATGGTCACTCATCTTGGTTCTGGTATCCGCATATGAGTACTAACACTAGGTCTAGGATGAACATGTGAGGTAGCTTCCACCACTGGGATGGAAGGTGCAATGTGACTAATGCTCCCAAATCTCTCCGCATGGAAAGGAATAGGAGTGCGCCCAGGCGTAGTGCTACGTTCAGCTTCTGACTTGGCATGATGTGCCAGATCAGGTGCATGGATATCAGGCATGCCATAACAAACATGACTAGTGCTTGTGGGTTCATGATGAGTCTCGTCACCTGGAAACCAATACCGGTGACCTGTGAATGAGGGATCATAACCAGAATGTGAAGGTATTTCTGGTGAAGGATCATATACAAGAGGAGAATCTACATCCCCAACCTCGTGAGGTGGATAAGACATCTCATGAATCTCATCCTCATGATCTCCCATCGTGTGTGAATCAACGTGAGAAGTATTCCACCCAAACTGTCTGTTTCTCTCTCCCAGAGGACGAGGAGGCATGGAAGGCAGAAGTCCTGCTAAACGACAAGAATGACAAAGTTCTGTGCCTAAATCCACAATGACTCAAAAATGAAAAAGACTCGATCTAATTACGCAATCCCTAGGCAAACTAGCGTGCACAGAGCACACACCTACAAAATGTAAAGCCAAATCACAAGCAAACAAGGGTAGGATATGTGAGCTCCCGAATGAAGTAGGTATGTCTCACCTAGGAGAGGATTGAGACTCCCATACATAACAAGCATAGGTTCGTAACCATTTATAGTGGCCCTAAACTTCAACGCATATAGCGATTGTGCTATCCAACCTGTACCTGGATAGGACACCTGCAGAATAACCTATGCGAAGTACCCCCTCGATAACCTAGGTAAGGAAACTAAGGTCACCTCAATATAATAAATGCTCAGGTGGACAGTCGTAGATGGGATTGACCATATGGGAAGGGTAGCAAATCCCAAAACTCTTTAAAGAGCCCTCGGATACGAATACAATCCTGTAAATATCTCCGGTGCTACTCAGTTATGACTAGGGGTCATCCCAATCAATAACCGCTCACACTGCCTCGTGCTTAACTCCCTTGTAAGAGGAGGATCCTGAGAAACACTAATTATATAAAGGAATTTCACACTCTCACCTGGACAGACACATAAATGTTTCACTTAATGGTATTGGAGAATTTACTCACAATGAACTATTCCAAGACCCTAAAACCTAATCTTGTTGGTGCACCCTATAAAAGAAAAGAGTGTAATTCATTTTATTATGCGTTGATTTTAATTGGCTTATTACTCAAAAGGGAAAATGGTCATGCAACTAATGATGTTATGACGCAACAAGAAGTAAAATGCACACCTAACAATCAATGAAAATGCACTGTGTCAAATGAAAAATGGGGTATGCTACTACGTGAAGTGAAAATTTTTCCTTCAAATGAATATGCAATCATTCCTATATGAAAATCTGACTAATATTCTCTGAACAAACCTAATGCAAGTACCATGCAAAATGCAAAATGCAACAATGCATAATGATGCAAAAAGAAAATGTTTTTGCATTTTTTGAATTAAAATGAGATAAAAAGCAAAAGTATAACTCTACAATCCCCAGACTTTGCAAGCACTACCAAATAGAACCCAAGCAAAGCACTAAGGTAAAAGAGACCTAATGCACTAATCCCAAAACAAAAAATAGTAAATGAAATGACAAGAACATTTTCAAAAATTTAAACTAAAAAGCATCTCTGGTCAGAAACAGAGGTGTATACAGACTCCAGAAGCATCCAAGAAGACTCAGCAATCATCCAAACTCACCCAGCAACACTTAATCTTCCCCAAAAAGGAAAAACTCAGGGCATAGGTGACTGTGTGCAGAAAACCTGCATATATACGTGGATATTCTAGTAAAAACCATGTGTACACACGACTGTGAAGACAAAACTCGCATACACGAAGAAAAAGAGATAAAACATAAGTTACACAGACAAGCTGAGACAAAATTTACTCCTATCAGACACTACTAGGAAAACATGCCCCCAGAACCGACTCAAAAACAGAGAAATTAGAGCAATTCAAGAACATTGAATGTCGATAAACCCCCAAAGGAAATGACTAGGAACTCCCCAGTACGGTCGCCAATTCTGTTATGGAGAAAACTTCCTATGGCTTGGGGTACCACAACAAACAGAGTAACTATAGAAATCAATCCCTTCCCAATATGCAAGAGAAAAAAACATCTAACACTAAAGGATCTTGAAACATACCTTATTCCAGATGGTTGATGTAGATCCCCATTGAGCTTTTCCAATCTCGCTTATGTTAGCAATTTGCTCTCTCAACAATCAGCAAACAAGACAAGCATGCTATATAATTGTGTTAGACCTACTCTATCATATATAATCAATAACATATAAGCATTTAAAAGAATCCATGGATTCAATATTCATTTAAATACACATTATTGGATAGGAAAAGATATTTCTATTAATATAAATAAGAGATTACAAGAGTGACAACCTCTGTTGGCACGTCTACAAACCAGAGAAACTGAGTCCTCCATCTGGGCCTCTACCACTTCAATCCTCCATCTCTCGATAGAAATCTCACAAGAAAAGGCAATCTTGGAAAGAACACAAAGTGCTCTAAGGGACAAAGGGATGTAGACTCAAGTATAAGCTTTGGCAACAATGGACTATAGTTTTCTTACTCTTCAATTCCTCTCCTTCTTCAATGTATCCAAAGGGTTCCTTATATAGTGCTTCAATGGGGTAATGGAAGGTTGAATCCGAGCGATATCAAGGCATATGGAAGGCCAAGAGACAAGTGACTCAGCTCCACATCAAGGAACTCCAAAACTATTTGGCCTTTTGCACACATCCCGATGTACGCAGGTTTAAGGGTCATATCTGCGTATATACGTGAGAATAGGTTTAAAAGTCGCGTATGGCAAATAATGCATGTTTTTATGGATGATCTTGGAAACATAAAAGGTACAAAAATGGTCCATGGGGTCCAAAGAGTCTGCAGAGGGACAGGGAAGGCCATAAATGTGTGATCCACCATGTGTGGTAAAATCAACTATAACAACAAGTGACAACTTCTGTCGGCACATCTACAAACCGGAGAAACTGAATCTTCCACCGGGGCCTTCACCACCTCAATCCTCCATCTCTCGATAACAAGCTCACAAGAAAAGGAAAGATTTGGAAGAACACAAAGTGCTCCATAGGGACAAAGGGATGCAGACTCAAGTATATGCAAGCTATGGCAACAATGGACTATAGTTCCGTTTCTCTTCAATTCCTTCCTTTCACTATATCCAAGGGGTTCCTTATATAGCACTCCAAATGGGTAATGGAGGGTCGAATCTGAGTGATCTCAAGGCATATGGAAGGCCAAGAGTTAGGATCTTTAGACTCATTCAAGAAAAAATCCAAAATTGTTTGGCTTTATGAACACATCCCGATGTATGCGGGTTTGAGGTCAAAAGTCCCATGTACACGGCGCACACAAGTATGGGTTTAAAAGTCGCGTACAACAATAAACATGGATTTTTAGGGATGAACTTGGAAACATCAAAGTATAATATCATTCCATGGGGTCTAAAGACTCTGCAAAGGGACAAGGAAGGCCATAAATATGTGATCAACCATGTGTGGTAAAATTATCTATAATACTAGGGTTTAGGCTTGAGAAAGAAATGTCTGAGGAAGATAAAATCAAGATGGATGATAAGAAAATAAATTGACCTCATACTTCAAAGAAAACAATGAATCAACCTCTCAGTAATGACCAGGATGGAAAAAGTGTACAAGAGGTAATCCCAAAACACAAGGAACCATGCAATACAAAGATCAAGCCCATTATGGAAGAGGTATATGAATAGATACCAATTGAAACAGATAAAGGTAAAGCTCACTCAAAAATCAATTTGTTGGAGACCATTTAGAATCAAGAAATTTCAACTCTTGAAGGTGAAATTCAAGATATAAGGCAGGAGAAAGACACCATTAACATTCCTGGGTTAATTGAAGAAATTGGAACAAAATCAACATGCAAGAAGTTGAAGCAAGGTACACCTAAACAATTATTCTCTAATCTGAAGTGTTTCATACCTCTGCCTTGAATCATGAAATTAATAAGTGGAGATCTAAAACTTACAAGAGCTACTAATAAACCGAGATTTAATATGAAGGCCATGCTTAACCCTAAACTTCAGAAAGAGACCATAATTATCATTGAGGATTCCTCGGATGAGGAATATCAAAAGACTAAGAAGGTAGAAGAAATGTTAACCAAGGTTTTGGAAAAAAATAATGAAGGTCTCAATAAATTCCTATACCTTTTAAAAGGAAATTACACAATAAAAGGGAATACCATGGAAGAGGGTTCAAAAGATGAAATGGAACTAGATCCTGTGGAGTTTAAAAGCAAGGAAGCATGTGCAAATATAAGGCAAGAATTAGTTGAGTCTTCCAACAAGAAAGGTAATACAACATAGGCGAATCTTCCCATGGAAAAGAATGTACATGCGAGTCATTCCACATAATAATTAAACATATAAAGTCTTTAGAAATAGCTTCAACAATATAAAATACATAATGCACATCTAAATGAAACCAGTGACAGGATGATGTAGGAAAACCAAATGTTGAGAAAATACCTTCAAGAGCTAAATACAAATTTTGCAGAATTGGTCGAGGTGGCTGGAGAAGTGGTTAAAAGAAGAAAGCTGGTTCGACAAATGAGTGAATAACTCACGAAGAAAAATGAAGATATTTTGGAGAGTCTTCGTTTCATGTAAAATGATTTTTCATGTTTACAAAGGAAATCACAAGCCTTGGATGTATTAGTTGTGATGGATAAAGCAACACGTCGTGTGTGAGTCAACTCCCAATTTTCAAGGAACCTAAGTGTCCATAGGATTAAAGAAAGATTAGTCAAGCTCATTTTTACATAGTCATTAGAGGTTAAAGATAATACAAGCATATTCATACATTTGGACTCATCTCAAGGAAATCAACATGTGTCTCAAGTTACACCTAGAAGATATCTTTGGGATTATTTTTTAATAAATTAAAAGCATGCATTAAATGTAAATTTATATTTTTACCCTCTTATTGATTTATTTAACTATTTTAAGCATATTCAATCCTTAGATTATGGATATGAAAAAATGCTTTTAGAATTTTGTAAAACTATAAAATGTAAAAAGTTAGATAGTAGAAGGTATTACTAATATGAGGGTCGTGAGGATTTTTTGAAGAGCTTAAGACATACATTTTGTTCATCTTAGAGACTTGTATTTGATGTTGAGATTAATATCATACTTTGAGTTGGGTTTTAGCTTCCTTTTAACTTTTTTTTTTCGTGGTTTAGTTTAAACTATTGCTTGATGAATTCTTTCAACATTATGAACATTCATTTGTTGATTGAATATTCATTATCTGTGTCTGAAATGTATTTTTGAACATAGTACTTTTAAATGTTACATGTGATTGAATAGGATTTCCACTTGCTACCCTTATAATTATAAAGCCTGAGTTATTTTATTATTTTTTATCTATGTTTTGGTCAACATCTCTTTATGTTCAAAGTCTCATGTTTTTAGATGCCTTAAACTCTTTTTCCTTTTGCCTACAGTCCCTCAATACCTTATCCAACATATCCTTAAAAGCAACTTTTAAATCTAAGGTGCCTAAACTCTGTGGCTCAGTAGTCTAGTTACAGAATTTAGTACTAACACCCCCCTTCTCGAAATGGACCCCAAGACATATGGCCCCTCCCCACCATAAGTAACGTTGCACCACTCTACTCAAGTCAATTTAGGTACCATTATTCCCCCAAGAGATAATGTTTTTGACATATATGGTGCACTTTTTGCAAGTTAAGCATGTTTGCATTTCCCATTTATAATTTTATATTATCCATGAACCACCTATGCTTACTCCTTATGTTCATTTTTCATTGGAGTGTATGATCAATAGAATGGAAACAAAGGGAACAAACATAGGAAAAAATATTACTCTACTACTTGCTTTATTATATTGCTAATATTACTCTACTACTTTATTATTGTTGAAAGTAGAATGTGACAAAGACTTGCTCTTATAAGTTTGTACTGAATACTCACCTTCTTGGGATATATTGTTGGATATGGACACGACCAACAATTTTTTATCCATAATTTCTGCTATATCATGCATTCTCACTGTTTATTGCAGGAGGTTCTCCACATATGGTATCAGAGCACTTTCCTTGGCACAAGTGGGAATTTTTTTTTTTGGAAAAAAAAGGGCAAAATTGAGCGGTGACTTTCACATCCATTTTTGAAACTTTTTGTGTAGATTCAAGAAAAAAAATTTGAATATCTTAATTCCTCTTTCAAAAATATGCAGTTTCAAAAAAAAAATCTCATTTGGAGTTTTAAAAGTGGAGATATCGCGGATTTAAAATCAACAATTTTTTAGAATTTCGGTGACGGTCGCGGAACTATTAGAGTCAAAATCTTTTGACTGGGTGCCCAGATTTCTATTTCGACCTCATATATAGAAGCAAAGTGGTTTTTCCAGTTCCAAAAACAGGCTATAATAGCGATTCTGAGCAACATAGGTCGGGTTATGCTCATTTTAAAAGTTTTTGTCTCAAAACTCTAGCTCTAATTACGGGTTTTTGGGCATTGGGTGGAATTTCTGCCACATTTTTTCTAGCTTACAACCAGGGTCTCTCAGCATCATCAGTTCACATTGCATGGAAATGATCCTTAAGAAGAATTCAGATGGTGCCATCACTTAGCTCCATTTCATTCAGATGCAACCTTCGGCAGTCTCAAATACTCCCTTGGATCTTTCATTCCGATGCGCCCTTCATATGCCTGATTTTTCCAAGCGCTTCACTCTTGAGAGTGATGCTTGCGACAATGGACTTGGTGTTGTCATATTTCAAGATGAACATCCCATGGCATTCATAGGTAAATCCCTTCCTGGAAAGAATTTATCCACCTCCACATATGAGAAGGAAATGATGACTATTTTGCACGCAGTACAGAAGTGTTGGCCATACCTCTTAGGGAATCCTTGCTGCATCAAGACTAATCACCAAAGTTTGAAATATTTCCTGGAACAATAGGTCTCATCCCCAACACACCAAAAATGGGTTAGAAAACTCAAGGGTTATGACTATGAGATCAATTACAAGAAGGCTAAGGACAATCTTATGGTGGATACTCTTTCCCGCACATTTGATGCCCCTGTCTCTCTTTCAGCTATTTCTATGCCTATTCCAACTTGGTTACACTCTGTTCAGCAAGGATATTTCAATGACTCCTCATTATCTGAAATCATCCAACCGTTGCCCAATAAACCTTCTGTGGTACTGCATTTCTCTTGGGATGGCTCTTCTTTGAGATACAAGGGTCATCTAGGGCTTCCCCAGAGCACAGATATTAAACAGGAAGTCTTTTATGAACTCCATGATTCTCCATTGATAGGGCACTCTAGGTTCATGAAAACATATGAGAGGGAACGATGTCACTTCTTTTGAAAGGGAATGCGACGAGAAATTCAACAGATGGTTTCTGAATGTGCTCCTTGTCAGCACCACCAAGGTGAAACTACACTCCTTTCTGGATTGTTCGAACCTTTGCCCATCCCTACAATGATTTGGACATATATTTCGAAGGATTTCATTCAAGGGCTCCCTAAATATGGAGGGAAGACTATAATCTTGGTATTGGTTGATCAACTCTCCAAATATCATCATTTTTGTGCTCTCATCCCTCCATATACCACCTCCTCAATCGCACACATCTTCATGGACAAGCTATTCCTTCTTCATGGAATCCCTTCTTCCATTGTCTCAGATCGCAACGCAACTTTCACAAGTCATTTTCTCCTTACTGAAACCAAACTGAATATGAGTTCAGTTTATCACCCACCAATAGATGGTCTGAATGAAGTCATCAACAACTCATGGGAAACGTATCTTCGTTGTTTCACCTCTGAAGAACAACATCTGTGGGAAAAGTGGCTCCTTATCGCTGAATGGTGGTACAATACTTCCTACCATACTACAACTCAAATGACTCCATAAGAAGCAGTTTATGGTCACACACCTCCAGTACTCCTTCCATACACCCCCAGTAGCTCACCAGTTTAGGCAGTTGACATGGTTCTTTGAAACCAACATCAGATTCTTCACATTCGGTAGGACAATCTTCACATGGCCAGAACCCGCATGAAACACCAAGCCGATCAGCACTGTTCTGAGGACACTTTTCAAGTCGGTGACATGGCCTTTCTTCATCTGCAGCGTTACAAGCAATGCTCCTTGAAACTCAAAGGGAATCAAACGCTCGCTCCAAAGATCTCTAGTCCATATACAGTTCTTCAAAATATTGGGCCTGTTGCTTATAAATTGGCACTTCCTCTTTCTTCTCGCATTCAGCAAGTGATTGGCACCAATATCAGAGAAACAATTGTTTTACCGGAACAGGATAATGAAGGATCCATCATTTCAGATCTGGAGGCCATCCTCAATAAGTGCACTTGTCAGCTTCGCTCTCAATCCATCACAGAGGTCTTAATTCAGTGGCACAACATGCCACCAGAGGATGCTACATGGGAACCGCTCGTTCAGATTCAGCAACAGTTTCCACATCTAAAGCTTTGAGGACACATCTTTTTTTTAAGAGGAAGGAGATGTTAAGAACCCGTGTTAACCCTCCTCTTTATTTTGTTAGTATATTGTATTGGACGCATATTCTTTGTAAGTCATCCCATCAGTATGTTGTAATATCCCACATTCATGGGGTGTAAGTAATAGTTGTTAAGTTGCCTAGTTATTATGTTGCATTATCCCACATTCATGGTGGGTAATAGTTGTTTAGATTAGACTTAGTATATAAGTATGTGTTGAGGATAATGAAAGCATCGAAGAGTTATTTTGCATTGAGCTTGCTCAAAGGAGGTTGCCCCCTCGAAGTGGCCTGCGATCAATAAAATCTCTTCTATGATCCATAATTTCTGCTATATCGTGCATTCTCATTGTTTATTGCAGGAGGATCTCCACATACCAGTATTGGCTTCCGGTGGATTTTGATCTCCACCCAATGCACAATGAGGATCAATGGTCCTCGAGTTCATAGTTTGATTATGGGGTAAAGGATTAGTTAGCACAGCTAGACCCTGTGCTATGAATCTCAAGGCATCTTCCATATGAGGGCACAAGTGAGTGAGGTGGTTCTCCTTACACAACTTGCAAGGAAACTTTACCTTATTTTTAGACTTCTTGTCCCCCCCAGTATTACGAGCGTTCTTGTCATTATAATTAGCATTTTTGTTCTTGTTCCCACCCTTTTAATTATTTTTACCCTTTTTCTTATTCCTTTCGGTTGTTGGTTGCCCTTCTGGTTTGACGATTGCATGAAAAGTACACATGCCGTTTGGGTGGGTTGTGATGAAGCCGTGTTTTGTCTCAATGCGGATTGATAAATAGACAATTGGCTCACTTGTTTCACAATCGAATCCACAGGTTTGTCACTTGTACAACCCACAATGCCATTGGCATGTGGTCTAGGCTTGATCTTGGGATCGAAACTAGATCACGGAGAGTTAGGTCTAATCTCATACAAAAGTCTGGATTGAGCGTAGATCAAATCCAACTCTTGCACCCTAAAGATTTCTTGTTCCTCATTTTGGACTCTGGATGTAGAAACATCCTTACATTGAGGAACCACTCAAGGAGAAATTTGATGGTATAAAGGCTTTAATCAACCGCTTCCGCCTACACCACTCTTGAATATGATCCGAGATATGTGTGGCTTTGTCTTGTCGAGATGTCAATAAGAGTTTTGTAACAACGTCCTAATGCACGGGTAGTTGAAAGTGATTGAGGAAAGTCATGGCAAGGTCATCAAATAAAATAAATTCCCCCCTTGGTAACTCTATATACCATTTCACTACAGGCCTGGTGAGGGTGCATTGAAACAGCCTTAAATGGATTGAATCGTCATGTAAGGAATTGGAAGAGCACCAAAGGTGAAAAGTAGTGACATGCTCACTAGGATCTTCTCCAGCTTTGCCCTCAAAACTTGGGAATGTCCGAAGGAAGCTTGTTAGGGACGGTCGTCCAGGCTGGGTCATGAGATACCGGATCATTCATAAGTCTTGATAAGTCAAGTAAATTCAACATTGCGAGGAAAGGGAGCCTAGCTTGAGACGGTCTATGCCACACTCCCTGATAGTTCTGGTTCATGTAAGGTTGATTGCTATAAATACCATGGCCTTGGCCATAATATCCTCCTCCCATTTAACCCGTATAGGGCTGCATGGAAGCATTATGATGTGGTGTACCTTGACTATGCAGTGCTACAAATCCATAATTGGAAGAGTAAGCAGGTTGTTGATACCCATACCCATAGGGTTGATAGTTCTGTCCATAGTGTGGTCCATAAGACTGTCCATGAGAAGCTCCATAAGGTGTCCCATGGGATGTCCCATGAGAAGCTCCATAGTTAGGGATATGGGGAACTCCTTGTGATGGACCATTAGACGATCCAGAAATAGGAATATGACCTCCTGACACAATAGGAGGTACTTGACTCTGAGATACTACCATGCGAGCAGTCGCAGTATGAACGTGGCTAGTAGAGATATTCTTGCCTGAAGGACCACGTGAATGAGGGGGAGGAAGGGTTGTCAAAAATGCATTCGAAGGAGTATGGTTCGAGGATGAAGGGACATGTGAAGGGATGTAAGTGGTGTTCCCTATGGTCACTCATCTCGGTTCTGGTATCTGCATATGAGTACTAACACTAGGTGCAGGATGGACATGTGAGGTAGCTTCCACCACTAGGATGGAAGGTGTAATGTGACTAATGCTCCCAAATCTCTCCGCATGGAAAGGAATAGGAGTGCCCCCGAGCGTAGTGCTAGGTTCAACTTCTGACTTAGCATGATGTGTTGGATCGGGAGTAGGGATATCAGGCATGCCATAACAAACATGACTAGTGCTTGTGGGTTCATGATGAGTCTCATCGCCTGGAAACCAATACCGGTGACCTGTGAATGAGGGATCATAACCAAAATGTGAAGGTATTTTTGGTGAAGGATCATATATGAGAGGAGAATATACATCCCCAACCTCGAGAGGTGGATAAGACATCTCATGAATCTCATCCTCGTGATCTCCCATCATGTGTGAATCAATGTGAGAAGTAGTCCTCCCAAACTGTCTGTTTCTCTCTCCCAAAGGAGGAGGAGACGTGGAAGGCATAAGTCCTGCTAAACAACGAGAACGCCGAAGTTTCACGCCCAAATCCACAATGAATCAAAAATGAAAAAGACTCGATCTAATTGTGCAAACCCTAGGCAAACTAGCGTGCACAGAGCATACACCTACAAAATGTAGAGCCAAATCGCAAGCAAACAAGGGTAGGATATGTGAGCTCCAAAATGAAGCAGGTATGTCTCTCCCAGGAGAGGCTTGAGACTCCCATACATAACAAGCATAGGTTCGTAACCAATTATAGTGGCCCTTAGCTTAAACGCATATAGTGACTGTGCTATCCAACCCCTACATGGATAGGACAGCTGTAGAATAACCTATGCGAAGTACCCCCTCGATAACCTAGGTAAAGCAACTAAGGTCACCTCAATATAATCAATGCTCAGGCGGACAGTCGCAGATGGGATTGATCGTATAGGAAGGGTAGCAAAGCCTGAAACTCTCAAAAGAGCCCCCGGATACGAATACAATCCTGGAAATATCTCTAGTGCTACTCAGTTATGACTAGGGGTCATCCCAATCAATAACCACTCATAGTGCCTCATGCTTAACTCCCTTGTAAGAGGAGGATCCTGAGAAACACTAATTATATAAAGGAATTTCACACTCTCACCTGGACAGACACATAAATGTTTTGCTTAATGGTCTTGGAAAATTTACTCACAATGAACTATTCCAAGACCCTAAAACCTAATATTTTTGGTGCACCCTATAAAAGAAAAGAGTGTAATTCATTTTATTATGCATTTATTTTAATTGGATTATTACTCAAAAGGGCAAATGGTCATGCAACTAATAATGTTATGACGCAACAAGAAGTAAAATGCACACCTAACAATCAATGCAAATGCATTGTGTCAAATGAAAAATGGGGTATGCTACTACGTGAAGTGCAAAATTTTCCTTCAAATGAATACGCAATCATTCCTATATGAAAATCTAACTCATATTCTCTGAGCAAACCTAATGCAAGTACCATGCAAAATGCAAAATGCAATAATGCATAAAGATGCAAAAAGAAAATGTTTTTGTATTTTTTGAATTAAAATGAGATAAAAAGCAAAAGTATGACTCTACAATTCCCAGACTCTGCAAGCACTACTAGACAACACCCAAGCAAAGCACTAAGGTAGAAGAGACCTAATGCACTAATCCCAAAACAAAAAATAGAAAATGAAATGAAAAGAACATTTTCAAAAATTCAAACTAAAAAGCGTCTCTGGTAAAAAACAGAGGTGTATACAGACTCCAGAAGCCTCCAAGAAGACTCGGCAATCATCCAAACTCGCCCAGTAGCACTTAATCTTCCCCAAAAAGGAAAAACTCAGGGCATGTGTGACTGTGTGCAGAAAACCTGCGTATATACGCGGATATTGCAGTAAAAATCATGTGTACACGCAAATGTGAAGACAAAACTCGCATACAGGAAGAAAAAGAGATAAAAAAGAAGTTACACAGACAAGCTGAGACAAAATTTACTCCTATCAGACACTAATAGGAAAACATGCCCCCAAACCCGACTCAGAAACAGAGAAATCAGAGCAATTCAAGAACATTGAATGTCGATAAACCCCCAAAGGAAATGACTAGGAACTCCCCAGTAAGGTCGCCAATTCTGTTACGGAGAAAACTTCCTATGGCTTAGGGTACCACAACAAACAGAGTAACTACAGAAATCAATCCCTTCCCAATATGCAAGAGAAATAAACATCTAACACTAAAGGATCTCGAAACATACCTTATTCTGGATGGTTGATGTAGATCCCCATTGTGCTTTTCCAATCTCGCTTGTGTTAGCAATTTGCTCTCTCAACAATCAGCAAACAAGACAAGCATGCTATATAATTACATGTTAGACCTACTCTAGCATATATAATCAATAACATATAAGCATTTAAAAGAATCCATGGATTCAATATTCATTTAAATACACATTATTGGACAGGAAAAGATATTTCTATTAATATAAATCAGAGATTACAAGAGTGACAACCTCTGTCGGCACGTCTACGAACCAGAGAAACTGAGTCCTCCACCTGGGCCTCTACCCCTTCAATCCTCCATCTCTTGATAGAAAACTCACAAGCAAAGGCAAGCTTGGGAAGAACACAAAGTGCTCTAAGGGACAAATGGATGTAGACTCAAGTATAAGCTCCGGCAACAATGGACTATAGTTTTCTTGCTCTTCAATTCCTCTCCTTCTTCAGTGTATCCAAAGGGTTCCTTATATAGTGTTTCAATGAGGTAATGGAAGGTCAAATCCGAGCGATCTCAAGGCATATGGAAGGCCAAGAGACAAGTGACTTGGCTCCACATCAAGCAAAACTCCAAAACTATTTGCCCTTTTTCACACATCCCGATGTATGCACGTTTAAGGGTCATATCCGCGTATATACGCGAGAATAGGTTTAAAAGTCGTGTATGGAAAATAATGCATGTTTTTAGGGATGATATTGGAAACATAAAAGGTACAAAAATGGTCCATGGGGTCCAAAGAGTCTGCAAAGGAACAGGGAAGGCCATAAATGTGTGATCCACCATGTGTGGTAAAATCAGCTGTAACAACAGGTGACAGCCTCTGTCGACACATCTATGAACTGGAGAAACTGAGTCCTCCACCCGGGCCTCCGCCACCTCAATCCTCCATCTCTCAATAACAAGCTCACAAGAAAAGGAAATCTTGGGAAGAACACAAAGTGCTCCAAAGGGACAAAGGGATGCAGACTCAAGTATATGCAAGCTATGGCAACAATGGACTATAGTTTCGTTGCTCTTCAATTCCTCCCTTTCGATGTATCCAAGGTGTTCCTTATATAGCACTTCAAATGGGTAATGGAGGGTCGAATCTGAGCGATCTCAAGGCATATGGAAGGCCAAGAGTCAGGATCTTCGAACTCATCCAAGAAAAAATCCAAAATTGTTTGGCTTTATGCACACATCACGATGTACGCGGGTTTGAGGTCAAAAGTCGCATGTACACGGCGCACACAAGTATGGGCTTAAAAGTCGTGTACAACAATAAACATGGATTTTTAGGGATGAACTTGGAAACATCAAAGTATAATATCAGTCCATGGGATCTAAAGACTCTGCAGAGGGACAAGGAAGGCCATAAATATGTGATCAACCATGTGTGGTAAAATGATCTATAACATTAGGGTTTAGGCTTGAGAAAGAAACGTCTGAGGAAGATAAAATCAAGATGGATGATAAGAAAATAAAGTGACATCATACTTCAAATAAAACAATGAATCAACCTCTCATTAATGACCAAGATGGAAAAAGTGTACAAGAGGTAATCCTAGAACACAAGGAACCATGCAATACAAAGTTCGGGCCCATTATGAAAGAGGTATATGAATAGATACCAGTTGAAATAGATAAAGGTAAATCTCACTCAAAAATCAATTTGTTGGAGACCATTTAGAATCAAGAAATTTCAACTCCTAAAGGTGAAATTCAAGATATAAGGCAGGAGAAAAACACCATTAACATTCTTGGGTTAATTGAAGAAATTGGAACATAATCAACATGCAAGAAGTTGAAGCAAGGTACACCTAAACAATTATTCTCTAATCTGAAGTGTTTCGTACCTCTTCCTTGAATCCTGAAATTAATAAGTGGAGATCTAAAACTTACTAGAGCTACTAATAAACCGAGATTTAATATGAAGGCCCTACTTAACCCTAAACTTCAAAAAGAGACCATAATTATCATCGAGGATTCCTCAGATGAGGAATATCAAAAGGCTAAGAAGGTAGAAGAAATGTTAACCGAGGTTTTGGAAAAAAATAATGAAGGTATCAATAAATTCCTATACCTTTTAGAAGGAAATTACACAATAAAAGGGAATACCATGGAAGAGGGTTCAAAAGATGAAATGGAACTAGATCATGTAGAGTTTAAAAGCAAGGAAGCATGTGCAAATATAAGGTAAGAATTAGTTGAGTCTTCCAACAAGAAAGGTAATACAGCAGAGGTGGAACTTCCCATGGAAAAGAATGTACATGAGAGTCATTCCACATAATAATTAAACATATAAAATCTTTATAAATAGCTTCAACAATATAAAATACATAATGCACATCTAAATGAAACGAGTGACAGGATGATATAGGAAAACCAAATGTTGAGAAAAAACCTTCAAGAGCTAAATACAAATTTTGCAGAATTGGTCCAGGTGGTTGAAGAAGTGGTTAAAAGAAGAAAGGTGGTTCAACAAAGGAATGAATAACTCACGAAGAAAAATGAAGATATTTTGGAGAGCCTTTGTTTCATGCAAAATGATTTTTCATTTTTACAAAGGAAATCACAAGCCTTGGATGTATTAGTTGTGATGGATAAAGCAACACGTCGTGTGTGAGTCAACTCCCAATTTTCAAGCTCCAGATTTTTACATAGTCATTAGAGGTTAAAGATAATACAAGCATATTCATACATTTGGACTCATCTCAAGGAAATCAACATGTGTCTCAAGTTACACCTAGAAGATATCTTTAGGATTATTTTTTAATAAATTAAAAGCATGCATTAAATGTAAATTTATATTTTTACCCTCTTATTGATTTATTTAACTATTTTAAGCATATTCAATCCTTAGATTATGGATATGAAAAAATGCTTTCAGAATTTTGTAAAACTATAAAATGTAAAAAGTTAGATAGTAGAAGGTGTTACTAATATGAGGGTCATGAGGATTTTTTTTGAAGAGCTTAAGACATGCACTTTGTTTATCTTAGAGACTTGTATTTGATGTTGAGATTAATATCATATTTTTAGTTGGGTTTTAGCTTCCTTTTAACTTAAATGTTTCGTGGTTTATTTTAAACTATTGCTTATGAATTCTTTCGACATTATGAACATTCATTTGTTGATTGAATATTCATTATCTATGTCTGAAATGTATTTTTGAACATAGTACTTTTAAATGTTACATGTGATTGAATAGGAGTTCCACTTGTACCCTTATAATTATAAAGCCTGAGTTATTTTATTATTTTTTATCTATGTTTTGGTCAACATCTCTTTATGTTCAAAGTCTCATGTTTTTAGATCCCTTAAACTCTTTTTCCTTTTGCCTACAGTCCCTCAATACCTTATCCAACATATCCTTAAAAGCAACTTTTAAATCTAAGGTGCCTAAACTCGGTGGCTCAGTAGTCTAGTTACAGAATTTAGTACTAACACCCCCCTCCTCAAAATGGACCCCAGGACCTATGGCCCCTCCCCACCATAAGTAACGTTGCACCACTCTACTCAAGTCAATTTAGGTACCATTCTTCCCACAAGAGCTAATGATTTTGACATATATGGTGCACTTTTTGCAAGTTAAGCATGTTTGCATTTCCGATTTATCATTTTATATTATCCACGACACCACCTATGCTTACTCCTTATGTTCATTTGTCATTGGAGTGTATGATCAATAGAATGGAAACAAAAGGAAAAATATAGGAAAAAATATTACTCTACTACTTGCTTTATTATATTGCTAATATTACTCTACTACTTTATTATTGTTGAAAGTAGAATGGGACAAAGACTTACTCTTATAAGTTTGTACTGAATACTCACCTTCTTGGGATATATTGTTGGATATGGACACGACCAACCAAGTTGCAAGGCTATTGTGAGAGATCGAGTGTGGTACTAATTTTTTGTTAATCACATTTTCATTGTTATTCAACACAAGTTCAATTTTCAACATCAGCAACATGTCCTAGGAATGAACTGTAAGATATTTCTAAGTATACATGGAGGCATGAACCCTCTTAATTGAAGGACAATTGTAGCATGGTTGTGTGAACCTAGTAACTAAATGAAAATAATTTTAAGAATGAATGCCACATGTTTGTCATGTTCTACTATTAATTCCTACTTGTCTTTAATTAATAGTTATTGATGAATGACTGAGATACATAAACATAATATGAAAATTTGAATCTATAAAAAACTATAATTATCAAATCGATGTAACAAAAAACTATAAAACAATAAAATTGCACAAATTTCATTTTCTCATCTTAAAAAATAACATCATGTACGCAATTAAAATAATCTATCCTATCCATAAAATTGTGTCTCAATAAGTTGTCAATAGCTAAGTATAAAAATCAGATGTAATAATTAAACATAACTTCCCACCATATATAAAATAGTAACAAAAACAACAACAATTTTATAAGAAAAGGAATAAGTAACTCTTTAAGTTTTTTATAAAACCCCCATAAAAATATCCAAGCAAGCAAGTTATTCCAATAAGTCTTCTCATTTAAAATATACAGGATCTTTAAATTTGTTATAAAGCCCAATTCATTAATAACTATTCTTATCACAAGAAACTATATAATTCTAAAGCCCATTTCAAATCTTTCCATTAATAATTTAACAATCCCTCTTTAGTAAATAAAAAGGTGAAAAAAAACAATTCTTCTATACTAAATGAAATAACTAATTAACTAATTGTTATAGTCCTCCATAAAAATTATCCTTCTCACATGAAAACATAAAATCCTCGAATTTATTATGGTGCCCACTTCAATAATAGTTATTCTTATCCTAAGAAACCAAAGCCACATAATCCTCACAATTTAAAGCCCATCCCACATATTGAAGGGATAAGATGTCAATTTTAAGTTCTCCATTAAAAAAATTAAAAAAAAACATTCATTATTGTAAGTATGTGGCAGTAGCTTTCTACTTACAGAGGCGCTTGCTGCTTACAAAGTATGAATGCGTTGAAGTGGAAAGGAATGCGCAGCTCTGCTAGAGTTTGAGATTTGTTTTATGAACTCGTCTATGGGGGCTATGGCTTTTTCCCTAGTCACTTTCCTCCTTTTTTTCTCGATATCGATGGTTTTTCCTATTCGTGGATCGGATCATCTATGCATTGTAGGTCTATGCACGACAACCTGGCCATGGACTGTTCGGTTCATGATCTCCTGTAGTGGCGGTGACGAGGGTTGTGCTTCTGGAAATCTGGTTTATTCAAGCTTGGCATTGTCCTACTGCTACGTTGGCATCTTTGTTGTTGACGGTGTAGGGAGTGTCGCAGATCCGTGTATTCTGTTGTGGCCATGACGGTTGTGGCTGGGGGGGATTTTTTCAGCCCAACATCATTGGCTGGGGTTGTTTGGCTCCCGGTTGGTGATGCGGTGCCTACAGCAACCTGTACTCCCTCTCATGGCTTCGGAATAGCGNCTGGGTGGTATTTTTTCAGCCCAACATCATTGGCTGGGGTTGTTTGGCTCCCGGTTGGTGATGCGGTGCCTACAGCAACCTGTACTCCCTCTCATGGCTTCGGAATAGCGGGCGGGTTGGTTTTTTTTGGGTAGGTATGGCTCAGGTAGTGAAGTTGTGTGGTGTCTTATGGTGCCGTGTAGGTACTTACAGAACTGTGGGAGCAGGTCCTTTGCTTCCGTGGCTAAGGTTTCTACCTAGACACCCTCCTTTGCTGTGGGACTTTTTCTCTGTATAAGTTGGATGGGGTTTCATCCCTAGCCTCTATGATTATTCTTTTGCTCTTTGTAATAGTTTTGTGCTTTGAACCTGTGCTTCATTTACAGGGCACTTGTTGTATTGGTTGCTCTATTTCGAGCATTGATGGAGGCATTGGATGAGAGATTGGTAGCTCAGGTTATTGAGCTCTACATGATTGCATTGTGCTCTGGTTTGAGCATTGTCTATAAGTACTTCCACTTATTGGACTACTACTATTTTTGATGATGTAACTCGTTACCTTTGATTTATTTGAATATCAAGGAACTGTTTTTTTCGTCTTAATTTTTTTTTCATAAAAATAATAAATCAAATTAAAATATGAAGATAGTGAGTAATTCTTCACTTAAAAACAATAAAAAAACCATCACGTTAATGAAAAGACAAAGTAAGTTTTAAAATTGTCCACTAATGAGTGATCCCACTATTTATAGTATTTTAAAATCAAATCTCTTAATTGAAGATACAAAATCTCAATTTCAAAATCTTCAACCAAAAAAGGTTATTGATGTTAGAGAAGGTAAATCCTCCAATGCTCGGGATATGCATATGATGTTTTCTTTTCTAGATGAGGAATTGTTAAAGTTTTAATGAAAAGTGAAAACATGTATTTTAATGGTTGGAAAAAATTTGCATAGTGGACACTTTATTTTTGTTTCCATAATATTATGGAAAATTAATATTCAATGTTTTTTATAAGGTGATTTATTTTTATTGATTACATATGAACAAGGTAGTATAAATGTTTTGAATAAATGTTTCAAGCATGTTTATTTCAAATATTTTTTAACAATTGTGGGTGTTTTTTACTAGGACTAGCTTAAGCATGCAATTTGTTTTTCAAAGGCATGAAAAATCAGAAATCTTGATGGATAAAGTCTAGTTTTTATTGATATAATATCAAGATCCCAACACCACTACTATGTGTAGACAAAATATGGCCATCTGAATGAATCTATTGATGGTCCATAGGGGGTAAAAGTTCTACTCTTTCTAGATGCATCTAGGTCTAGGGTTGTTAACATGTTTCCATGTGCCATAGGAATACATGCTCTTAGCCAATTGAAAATAGTTTAGGCCATGCTCCAGGACCAAAAATCAATTTCAACCTAAATGGCATATGCAAGTAAGCTACTATCCCTTTTATATCATCATTAAATCTATTACCATGGAGTATGTGCTTACAAGTAACATATATCCTTAGTCCCATACATGAGACAAAATACTAACCTTGGTTGAAGCTCAACCTCGAACCTGGGAGGTAGAAAGGCGTTGCACTGGTCATTGTTCTTTTCCTGTATTGATTTTTGCAATATTTATGTATATTATTTGTTTTTGTTGGTAAACAAAAGTTGGGAATTATATTATAATTACAACATAGCTACAAAACCCAAATTTGATTTTAATAAATTTAAACTAGGACAAATCCATTTGGATACGAGCCTTCTTAAATTGCTGAAGAATTACAAATGAGTAACCAAAAGAAAAAAAGTCTATTACTAATGGAGAGAAGCCTTCAAAATCCATGGTTTCCATTATAGCGAAAGATGGATATGTATGCACAGTGTTTATTATAATGGTCCAATAATCGTATATAACTTCTTATCCAACTTCATAACAAAAAGGAGAAACGACAGGATGACGATGCTTAAACATGCTAAGAGAAAAGGAATAGATATCAATTGAGAAAAAAAGATATGCATAGACAGAGGGCATCCATATATATACATGCTAGTCCAATAGAGATTGGCCCGCATCTTCATAATTTCCCAAGGAAACCGTTTGTAGACCATAAAGAGTGGTTTGAATTTTATGAATACTAGCCTTCATATTTGTAAGATATTTTATTTAAATCAGTTAGAGAATAAGATATGTTCTTACCAATGTTCACTAAGCTAGCCCCAAAATTCAGGGTGTCCTCTAGGACAATTGCTAACTCCAAAGTTTGGGGCATCCTCTTGGACAATTTCTATGAATTCTACTATGAACTAAAAGAGAATGGATGTCCTAACAAAGAGGGTTTGTCTTTATTTTCTTTGACTTGGTTCTTGTAGTGTAACACTTGGAATGGAAATTGCATCTTCCATCAATAAAGAAACAAAATAGTCTCATACATTCTTGTCTACTCCATGCAAAATGTCTATAGTGCTCTTGGAGTAATTTGAGATAAACTCTTCCTTTGATATTACCTCAAATTCGTTACACTTGGTCAAAGAGGTATACCATTCATGCTTACTATCTAGCCTTGTAGAACAATGATTTTATCTTTTCTAGGGACCACCATGTCTAACAAGAATAACTACTTATTGGGGAAATGATGAGGGAATCTGAGCATAGTTATGTATGTATAAGTTTCATGCTCACATTGCTATTTTTAGTGTCATTTTCCCTTCACATATTTCCTAGGAAATTCCCAATACTCTAGAATCATCACCTACATGAGCAAAGCTATGTGGTCTTCTCTCTTGGTTTCCTTTAAAGACATTTCATTTAAAGAGGAGACATCATATACTTATTCTAGTATTGGTTCTGAGCAACATCACCAACTATGAATGTGCTTTATCACTTTAATATGAGGGAACATAACATCTTCCGTCCATGAGAATGATAAGATTATTTGTACCTAGTGGGTTTGTTCTAGAATTGTAAATGTTTGGCATACATTTGATTTCAATGATGTTAATATTTTTCTTCAATTATAATCTTGACACATTTGGTGTGTCTTATAAGTTTGGAGCATGATGATACTCTAAGCTTGAGAGGAATATACTTGGGCATACATTGTTTGTGAGAAGTTAGCGCAACTACCCTAAACATAAAAGGATCTTAAATCTCCCTAAGCACAAAGTGGACAGCGAATTCATGCAAATAAACATTTAAAATCAATATATGAATTGAGGTCCATGCTTGCATGGTTCTTGAAGTTTTATTACATTGATCATATGGCTATTTAGTTGACAAGAAGAGTCATTAACCAAAGCCAAAGTGTGAATCATATTTCCATATACTATTTGTAACTCATGTGGGAAATGACAATAGCAAGAATCATGTCAAGATCCTATGTGGAAATGATGGTGCATTACAATTAGTTTGGGTATTTTTCATAGAGTTATCAATATAAATAGCAAGAAATATGTGATTACTAAATTATTCAAAAAAATATATGCCTAGAAGATGCAAAAAGTAATCGTAGTTGATTGGTGCATTGTAGAATATTTTCTTTTGTTGATAGTTCATTCCCACACCTTATGCTTAGAGTGGGAAACTTGCATTGTGCATATAAATTTTTCATTAGCATAAAGAAATTGTTACAATTTATGAAATTGGCTAATATTCTTTGTATAGTGTTTTAATGTATGCTTGTTAATGATAAATATGCTTATGTTTCGATACAAATATACATTTGGAAGGCATATTCTCAAATAAATTGATGTAGACTAGAAAAATGCTCTTGATAAAAGCCAACCAAAGTTAAAGGTGTTGTTGGTAGGATCAATTAATGCTTTGAAGCATATATTTGTGAGGTATACTAATATAGTGGACTGGAATGGATTTGAGAAGAGATGGGTTATAATGGTAAAGGTGGGAGAAGATAGTGAGCATTGAAGTTGAATTTTGTAGTATTGAGTTATTTGTTGAGTGCTTATGCAATTTCAAAGTGTATTTTGATATACAAATTCTATGTGAAAGGAAATGTTGTCTTTGGATGCATATTTTTACTATCAATGAAATGTCGGTAACAAGGTTAGCATTGGATGAAAATTCTTGATTGAAAAGGGAGGTTTATGGTTTAAATCTCTTTATGGGAAAATGATTTGGTTGATTGTTACTTAGTTTTTGTATAAGACTTATAAGTTTGAAAATATTGTTAACATAGTGGTTGCAAGAGTGTTGGTTAAAATTGTATAATTTATTAAGAGGTTTTGAGAGAAAATATTTTTTAACACAGTGAATGTAGGAGCATTGGTTAAAATTGTATAATTTTTCGAAGGAGGTAAGGATTATCTATTTCGGGGGAGGTAACTTTATTTGGTTTATTTGTTTCCCTAATTCTCATCTAACATGTGGGGGGGTAGAGTTTATCTTTACTATACTAGGATTTCTCAACACTTGTGATGTTTTCTATGGAGATTAATATGAGATCTTACATATTGTTACATTTTGAAATTCCAAGTCGAGTCCATCATAGGAGTGGAATGTCTCAATGGAATTCTAATAGTTTATGATTAATAAATACTTATTTTAACCCAACTAACTTTAGCTATGATGACATACTAAAGTATAGGTGCTCCCCAATGGGACACACTAGATCGAATATAACCCTTCTCTATCAACTCCTGTAACTGTAACTTGAGTTCCACCAATTCTGGTGCCCTCATGTGCTATGGGGATTTGAAGCGGGTACTGACCCCGGTGTCAGTTCTATGGAAAAATCTAAGTTCCGCTTTGGTAGTAATCTCAGTATTTCCTTGGGAAATACATCCTTAAAGTCCACGAGAACAAGAAATTCCTCAATTTGTTTTTCTCTCTCAACTTCTACACCCTGGATGTTAACTGTAAAAATCTTGCAACCCTTCCTAATACATTTCTTTTCTTGTAAGGGGAATATCTATATAATGGAAACCTTCTTGGGTATGCCTTGAATCTTTGTTTATTTCCCTTGGCTATCCGTGCACAAGATTGACTTTTTTAGAAAATCAAGCATGACATGGTGTTGTTCCAACCAGTCCATGCCTATAAGTATGTTGTACGATCCTAAGGGTAAGATATTTAGATCTACCTTAGCTGGAAACCCGTTCATGTCTACCTCACAGTCTCTTACTAGTTCTGAAACCTTTCTTTTTGTACCAGTGGCTAGTTGTACCAGCCATGGTTTCTCATGTTTCACTTTGTTTAGTTTACACGTGTCAGCAATCTTGGGGGAAACATAGCTTTGGCAAGCATCGAGATCAATCAAAATTGAAAAAGAAGTGTTTGAAACCTTACCTTCTAATTAGACCATAGTGGCCCGATGGTTTGCTTGTCGGGCGTCAAGTGCTGCATAGATCCTAGGTGTACTAGCCATGTCCTCTACTGTTGGGTCTTCTTGCAGTTTGTGTAGGACTCCATTAGTCGTGTTTGAAAAATATCTGGCATAATGGGGCCCTTGGAATTTCCAACAGTTAACCTACAGCGGGGCAGCCTTGGCTCCTCCATTTGCCATTGTTCTATTGGTATTTGGTGTGGGCACATTTGGCCTTGCACCTCTCTTGTTGAAATTTTTGTTAGACATAAAACTATTGTTCTGTTTTTTGTAAGGCAGTGGTTTAAAACCAGGTATGCAGTTGTCGAAGAAGGTCCTAGACTTGTCTCGACTTTTGTTTATATTTTCCAGCCTCAATTGTCCATTCTCATAACAAAGTCTAGCTTTGTGTAAGGTTATGTCTAGAGTTTTGGGCATCTTTAACTCAATTCTCTCTCAAAAATTTGGAGGAAGACAACCCAAAAACTGTTGTATCTTGACCTTTTCATCCTTTATGTAAGGTACATAATGTAACAGATTCAAAAATCTGTTGATAAAGGCATCCATAGTCATGGATCCCATCTTTAACTCATGAAATTATTTCACTTTTCCGTCAAAGAATCTTTCAGACATGTGTTTTCCTAAAATATTATGTGGAAATTACTCCATCTGATTTCTTTTACTTCATCATTTTTAGTACGCTTTAGGTCTCTCCACCATCTAGCTGCTTTTTCATTTAAGTTGTAAATGGCCAGCCAAGATTTCATCTCACTGGATTTGTTGTGTACTTGAAATTATTTGCTCATACCGAGGAGCCATTCTTCATCCTTCTCCCTGGTATTCATCTCTCATTCATAGGTTGGGGCTTTTATCTTTCAAAATTCTCCTTGAAGGTTGTCATCATTTTTTTGTATTTTTTTGCAAGGGGAGAGTGAACCATTATTGGAAAGACTGTGATATTCTTCTTCTGGAAGATTAGGTGTGTGTTCTTCTCTTCCTTGTTCCTTTGGAATGATAGTCCTTCTTTTATGATTATAGTTTTCCTTGGATTTATTAGTTGAAAGTTAGGCTGTCCATAAGGGTTTACTCTCATCATGTTCTGAGGTAAATATTCATTTATTTATTTCTGTTCTTTTTTTATAATTCATGTTATCATAAGTAAAGCTTTGTAAGTATGCTTTCAGACTCTGTATGTTCTTCATTAGGTCAAAATTTAATTCCACCGTAATTTCTTCTTCTTGTGTTGGCGATTTCAGATTCCCTTGTCATCTGTTGTCCTCTTCTGCATCCCTTGTGGACTATTTTTTTAAATCTGCAATTTAAACAGTTAATTACAAATAATCTTTTGTTAGTTCACAAAATTACAAATACAGTTTTGAAATGTTTATTTCTACAACAGATGTTCAGTAGCGCCCATTAGGTTTCTTAGTGTTTGAAACTGGGCTCTGATACCACTTTCAATGTCCCTAAATCCGTAAATACATTTTTTTGTAGGACTAATAATACTAGTAAGATCTTAAGGGACGTCTTATTCTTAACTGCAGAATTATAATCTTTATAAGAACTATGCCTAAGTTCTGGTTCTATTTTCCTTTTAGTATGATTTCTATTTTAGGATGATGTTTAATGTCATTCTTTTATATTCTGATGTACTTTGTAGTTATGTATATTTTATTTAGTTTATTGATGCTTTGATATTGTTTTATTCATGTTTGATTACATGTTACGCTATCTAGCTTCTTAATTTAATGAACGATGAGGCTAACTTACGTTTGTATTTAAAGGGGAGGAGTGGTGGGTTTTTTCCCTAATGACTCACTCAGAAAGGTAAGGAAATCCTATGATACTGGGCTTACTTAGTTCTTGCGAACTAATGCACAACACATCTATTCTTATTGCAGGTAATTCATCGTTAAACCTATGCTACCAATGTGTGAAAGAAAAAGTAAAAGACCTAGCACCTAAAGTTGATAACCCTAAACACTAAGGGTTTTGGTATAGTATTAAAAACTCTACACAATTGTATGGGACTTAAACTATAGAAACATGGGTGTGAAATCTCAATGAGAAAATATGTGAAGTTGAAACTATAGAGGAAAGGGTTTACATATCATTCATAGTGGGGGATAGTTGGAAGGTTTTAATGTGCCCATGTGAAGGGCAGCATGGCTCCTCCACGACGGGACAAGCCAGAAAACCCTTGCTAGGGTATTGCAACCCACTTTTGCATTGTGTTTTCACTGTTGGTAATGGGGGGCGAGCTCCACCATTGAGTTGCACTAACAAAGGTGGGATTTTACAATGTTGGAACAAATGATTGAAACGAATGGTTGACATGTATGCAAGATTGGGTTATGGTTTTAATTGTTCCTATATTCATTTTGATGTTTTAGTTATGCATTATAGTGTTCATTTGCAGGTTTGGATGAGCGTGGGATGCTCTATGACCGTGGAAAAATAAAAAGAGGCCGACAACGCATTCCGAGTAAGCCCATAAGATGAGGGCCTTTACCCAACTGATTGGTCGTTTACGACATTTGCATTATTTTTCTATGGGAAGTTTGTAACCAGCTTTCCAATTGGGATTTGCCATGGTTCGGGGAAAATAGTAAAGATGCTCAGTCTTTAAAATCATGGGTTTCGCCTTTATGGTTCTCAACCCATTTGAGCACTTGTAATTTGGACATGAATGTGTAATTTAAAACTTTGTATTTTTGGAAATTTAAAATGGTATTTTGTTTAATTTATTCGGCTCTTCGTTTTCTATGAGCACTGTGATTTAATTTATATGATGGATGAAATATATCAGTTCCATTGCAGAGGAATGGCACTATGATATCATCGTGTTGGTAGTTTATTCGTGACTATGGATATAATTTGGGTCTTTGGGCACACTCTATATTTGATGGAATGTTTTAGAGTTTCAATGGGTTTACCTCTGTTAATTATTAAATGGTTTTGATTTGGGAATTTCACTTCTGTTAAGAAAGACAAAGGGAAAATCCCTAACTTCATGCATGATTTGGTTTCATGGTAGATTCATGTCTGTGTGTTTATGATTTTGTTGTATCATAATATTTAAATGCATTTCTATATGTGGCCAAGGGAAAACCTAGCTATGTTCATCGTTATACGGTTTGATATATTACTTGGTGTAAAATGATTATGATATAGTTGTTTTGTTTTACTACTGTGGTTTTGATGGTGGCCGTATAAGTGTGGCCCAAGATGGCCTATATGGAGTCGCCTGTGTGTCTATAGAGTTTATCACTTATTTCTTGTATGGACAGTCTTACAATATTTGTTTAATGGACTTGATAGTTGGTGTATTGTCTATGTTTGTTATTTATCTATTTTTTGTTGAACGCTCCCAGTCGGAGTTCATGAGATTAAATCTTGGGTTTCGACAGTTGATTTATTGTTTATGTTCATTATTTATTTAATATTGTTTAAACACTCCCATCTGGAGCTTATAATATTCGATCTAGGGTTTCGATAGTTGATTTATTGTTTATAATTTTGATTGGTTTAGATTTTGGTTTTAAAAAGTAAATTATTAATCTTGAAACATTGACAATCCCTTGGACTTTGTGTTAGAGGAGGGATGATGATTTTTTTGGTGATTTAGTTGTTATTACTGTAGCGTAAATAGATTATCTATATAACTTTGATGTTGGAAAATGTTAATATGCCAGCGTAGTTAGGTTAGCCTATGGATGGAGATTCGTTCTTTTGGGAAAGACGATAGTTTAAAGGTTATGGTGGATGAATGTGTAATTTTTCTTAATTGTTTTAAAGTTTATAAACAATGACTGCTAAACAATGGTTTATGTGGTTTAGTTGTTCAGGGATTCGATCCCTGGTTCTAGTTTATGAATATTTTCTTAGCATGTTTATTGATTGGTTTAATCTATAAAGTAATGACTGTTGCACATCCTTTATATGGTTTTTTTTTTTAAGGGATTCGATCCCTGGTTATTTGATTAGGTGTATTTAGACTGTTTATTAGTTTGGTTAATGAGTAGTATAATGATAACGTGGATGTGTGTAATTTATTTATTTATTTATTTATTTTATTTAGTTGATTTTGTTGGATGGATAAATTTATTCGATGAGGTTTTACTATTTTAATAAGGTCGAAGACCTTTGCGAATTCTCTGTAATTTTCTACTTAAGGATGTTTTTTTACTCTGTTTTTAAAATGAGACCGATGTTGTGATGTAGGGTTTAGTTTCAGTATGGTTTGACATAGGTATGGTTATTAAATTCATTTATAAAACTAAATGTTGGATCTATACTAAACCCTAGCATATAATATAAACTTTTGAAACTAGTTTAATACAACTCGGATAGGAATTTTAACCTAGAATATATATAAGAATTAAAAATTGAGATTCTAATTTATCTAATAAAACAAACTTGAAACATTTATTCAAACTGATGGAGAGCAAAATTACAGATCTTAATCCAAAGAATAATGGCTATAATTACAATGTGTAAACATAATTAAAATAACTTGGAAGTGTAGAAACCTCTTACCTGCAACTATGCATCTTGTAATGGCTAAAGGACCTTGCACTATTAAACACACAAAATTAATAAAAAAATAGCTATCTCTGACCTTAGGAATGATAATCAGATAACTTTGGAACTACCAAGTTCCTCCCAACCATGATTCGGAATCGTTCCTGGTTCTAAAACAGATCCCCCCGAGATGGCTCCAACATGCAAGTGATCTAGAAATACTAAAGGTGAGGCTACCTCTGTTTGGAAAACCAGCCTCTGTATAAGAATTCTTGTTTTTTGAAAATGCTCGCCAAAACTATTCTGGAATAATAATCAGATCCCTAATCCTTCTCTTGTCTTGGGTCTTATATAAAATATTTTTAGGAAAGTGCAATTGGTTTAAACTTCAGTTGAATCAAGAATTCATTACTTTCTTGAAAATAATTTTTAATTTTATTTATATGGAATTAATAGTTATTTTGTTTTAACTAGGAACTTTTTACTAGTTCCTACTTGAGATTTAGAATAGAATATTTATTTAATTATTTTAGTTTATAATAACTACATAGAGTCTTACTTATTATTTTAGTAATATTTATTTCTTTATATATATAT
>LPNX010014471.1:572046-674826 GCA_001517045.1 Pseudotsuga menziesii
GGGTAGGGTTTGGTCGGTCAACTAGGTTAGGCAACTCTAGATCCTCCTTGCATGTTGGATTACCTCCTATATCGTGGTAGTTCTTCCAATCCTTGATGAGAAGTAGATTTGAAATTTCATTTAATCAACTTAAAATAATTATGATAAGGGTCGGTGTTATTCAGAGTTGTTGTCACTCAACACACTTAATTTTAGTAACCCCTAGCACTATTCAAAGCCTAATATCAACACTATTAATTGGGCATTACACTAGTGGAATTCCAGAGCCTCTCGCTCAACACTAATACTAGGATGTAGTTGTATAATACACCTAGGGATACAATGGCCAAAGATTCGATGCTCCTGAGCTTATGCTCAACATCAATTTGGAATGCTCCAGAGCTTATGCCCAACACTTCCAATATTATAAATCATGTGCTCCAGAGCTTATGCTTAACACAAAATCTCATAACCCATGTGCTCCAGAGCTTATTCTCAACACAAAATCTCAAAAATCATGTGCTCTAGAGCTTATGCTCAACACAAAATATCATAACTTATGTGCTTCATGGATTACGCCCAACACATTATAGAACTCAATCATGCATTCATTAGTCTACATAATACATCACAATAATCATCTCAATATATGTATTAGGGATAATCACATAAAAATCCAGTACATCGTACCACGAAAATAGTCTTTGTCTATCAGGTCCTATTCCCAACATATATAATCATATATAAGACAATAAAACATGTGCATTGGCTTATGCCCAATATATCTAACTAATCAACATAACTTATGTGTAGTGGGGCATACACCCAATATATAAACATAAACATCCAAGTAACTCATATGTAGTGGGGCTCATTCCCAATATAGTTAAGGTCAAAATTTAGGATATTACCTCTCAATGATATACACTCAAAGGGTATCCTTCACCTCTATTATATAACTAGAGGTATGGAAGAATAAAAACTAATAATACTTGCGAGATAAAAATTTTACCACTTCTCTTATATAAATAAAGGTAGTAAGATAATTTATTACATGATGCATGTGGTACAAATATATTTTATAATATTAGAGGTATTTATGTCTTCTCTGATAGATATGATAATTACACAAGAAACTACACCACACAAGTCATCATTACATATTCCAAGACTCCGCCTTATTGATGACCAGGGATAAGGAATACACATGGAGGAAGATGGAATTAATTAACCATCCCCGTTTATCACAACTTCTAGAATTATTTCCCCTCATGGATTTGAAGAAGATAATAAATGATTCTCACTTAATCATGAAATTGCACCTGAACCAAGATGTATAACTAACACTTGCAGAACACCACAATAGTGTACATAAACCTCATATGGTCCATTAGAGGAAATTTCAACTCAAAATGGGCCTCCTAAAATGAACTAATAAAATAATAGTTAAAATAATAAAATAATATTTATTAATTTTGGAGGAAGAATAGAAAAAAACTATTTTTTTGTTTGTATTTTTGACATATCTCCCTGTGTTTTTACTCAAATTTCGATTAGGAGAGCTCGTTGGATGCGGAATTAAATTTTGCATCCAACGAGTACCCACTCGGCATACTTTTGACGGACCTCGCTACCCCAAAAACAAGAAATACCTGAAAAAACGGAATGATGACATCTCTCCCTATCAAAATTTGAGTAAAAACACAAGGAGATATGTCAAAAATACAAACAAAAAAAGTAGTTTTTTTTATGATAGCTATCCCCAAATTTATATTAAAAAAGTGTTTAATATCTATACGGTATTTCAAATTTAAAGCAATTTCACTGGCTAACACATGATGACATGGAATTTGAATAAAAGTTAAAAGGCCCATTTTGAGTTGAAATTTCCTCTATTGAATACAACAAAAAATGTGGATAGGATACCATCATCACAACCATAACCCAACTGGTGGTTGATTTAATTTTTCAATAGACCTCATCATGAATACAAAACCTTAAATGTCTTATACATCGAAAAATGTGTTGCAATATAGATGATCTTCACTTATAAACCAAGCTTAAATTTGTAAGAAATATGTAGTATAACTCATTATAAATACAAGAGCCCCAAATGGTATATACATTGGAAATGTGTCTAGTAGATAGTATTCACAACCAAAGAACTCTACTAAAAATTACATTATGAATACAAGACCTTCAAATGGTCCATCCATCGAAAAATATGTCTGACAAATAATTATCATGACTTTGCATAAGAACATGGCCTTCATTATATCACATTATAACTGGAAGGAGGTGATATTATATGGTATTTTATTACATTACATTCATTCTTAATTACAACTTCAAACATCTTAGATAAAGGCAAAAGGATGTAGCTTTGATGTTGTCCCACAACTCTTCACAAATACTTGTGTTGAGAAAGTGAAGTAAACATAGAACTAATTTGCACAAAAGATCTTCCAAGAGAAAAACACATAATGAACATCAAAAACCCATAATGTCAAGGAACAATCATGACAGTATATATGAAAGATAGATCAGAGTGATATGAAATTTATTTTACATAATTAACGGTTAGAAATAACGTATAAAAATTGAGCAAAATATGATACCATGTTAGAGTATCGAGCAAAAGTATTATCAAAATAAAAAATGATATCACTTAGGGGCTAGAAAATATTGCCAACAAGAAACAAGCCTTTGGAATTGGTGGGTTTCTTGTTGTCACCATGATAAAATGATAGAGATATTGTTTAAACATATAGAGTGAAAGAAAAATACACATAAAATAGGATAAACATGAGATACATTTCATTAATAAGATATGTACATATAAATACATGAGTATGACCGTTGGCTTTCATATTCCAAGTGGTTTCTTGGACTCCCAATAATTGTTCACATTATTTCTCTAAAAAATGTGAATAGTAATCAATAATTTTTCATAAACAAAAAAGATTGTGTTTCCAACATTCCCCTCATTAATTCGAAGGGGTGTAGGTGAGTCCAAGTAGAGAGATGAAGACTAGAAGTAGGCAACTGCCAAATGCTAAATATTTACTACTTAACAATATGATCATTTTCCAAGCAATGTAGCTAGAAGTTGGTGTCTTTTGCTAATGAAATTAATTCTTGAAACATGGTGGTTTTTGGATGACCACAAACCAAAAGGATAGTATAATATGATGTATTCTACTAAATGGTGGTTTAAGGATGACCACAAAATCTGGAATTTGGATCTAATTATGGATTTGGCTATGTAGTTCCCTCTAGAACTTGGATCGAAGGATCAATAGTTCCCTCTAGAAAATCATGGTTTTAAGGACCACCAGAAATTGATGTATAGCAAAATAATCAAAGTTTAATGTCTTCTACTATAAGGGTGGTTTTAGGAATACCACAAACCAAATCATGCTCAGGAAGAACATGGCTCTGACTCTGGTTCATGATAGATAATTACCACTAAACTAATTGGGATTTTAAATTGAAATCTTGACTATCAATCAATCTACAAAACCAATCCATCATTATCCTAAATAATTTGAAATCCATCAAACTTCAAAAGTTGAAGTCTAACAATCATCACTATGTTACCCTATCAATTGACAAAGGAGAAGTATGATTCTCAAAGAATCAAAGTGCAAAGGATAATAATATTTTCTTTGAGCAGAGTCTAAAGAATTGATATTTAACTCAAAATACAACCTCAAATGGGCCTTAGTATTTCCCTAAAATCAACAAATGCAAAACACTCAGAACCATCTACTATAGAAGAAACTCCTCGTTAACATGAATGAACCTATGTATGAACCCTTATATAAGATCAATATAATAACTTGGCTTCAAAAATCCAATGCCAAGTCCCTATCCATTCAAAATGTATTTGCTTCCTCTAATCCTTCTTGTTCTAATGGCACCTTTAAGAGAAGTTATTAATCTTCCCACAAAAACTACATAGGTGAAGATAAAAACAAGTCAACTTACCATGGCCAACTCAATGACAATATTGGCACTATATGGGTTCATTGTTCGTTTGAGCATCATCAATTTTATCTACATTAGCATCATTTTTTTGTCATCATTATATACATGTTTCTTAAAAACATCTTCTAGTTCTATCTTTTGATTAGAATCAACCAAAAAACCTCCACTCACAAAACAAATTGGTTTTCTATAATTAGGAATATAAAAAGGTTATCACTATCCTTTCATATTCCAAGCCATACTGATTTATTTTAACAACAATTCTTCCCAAGGAATTACAATTTTCGTTGTAGACTCGTCTAATCCTTATATTCATCTGTCATGATTTCGTTATCTTTATTTGCAATGATTTCATCTTATTTTTCATAAGTTCCTCATTCACATTATGATATTCATCTATTATCCTAGTGTCTTCAAGTAATGACTTTTCATCAAATTCATTGATTTGATTCATACCTGGAATATGCTTGCTTCCCTCTTTTCCACTGTCAACATTAACTAATCCAAAATCATAATATTGTTGTTGTAGAAGACTCAATTCGTTAGATAATTATTTTTTTAGGTTTAAGCATATCAACTTTTATGTGCATGTTTTACAAGCAAGTAAAAACTATTTTAAAAATTCCCTTGTTCATAGAAATTGTAGATCCTGAAATTGTGTTGAGAAATGTGTGCAATAGATGCAAGATCTCTTGAATCCTTGCCATTTAAATATTGACTTACAATAAGACTCAAAACTTTATTTTAGACTCAACAAATGGGGTGTGTTGTATACAATTGAGAATGCACCCAATGCAAAAACAATTCAACTTGATCTTTTTTTTATACTCACAAATAACTTTTGGAAGTACCAAAATACAAGTGAATTTACAAAAAATCTTTGTTTGCAAGTTACAAAATGATGTTGAATATGAATTTAAATCCATCTTTGATCTTATTTCTGTACAGTGGTCTAAATCCTCTAATCTCTATCTCACTTGATCAAAAAAATTTGAGTGCAAAAAGACTTATTGGAAGAACTATCCAATAATGTTTTGCACACTCGTGGAAATCTATGCAATCAATGGAAAATATCCCCACAATATGCAATGACAATGTTTCTTCCAACAAACACATGGTTGTGGATTCAATGACACAATATATTAGAGAGGAGAGGTTTTATGTGTCCAAGCTAGACATAGAATACAAAACTTTGAATACTATATCAACAAAATGTAATATGCCAACGAATAAAACAGTGACATGGCCTTGTTGTCAACTCGTCAAAGTTGGAATAATGAATTGTACAAATATTTCAAATCAATTTTTTTGTTCAAGTATCTACTTCAAGCATTCAAATACACTTTGAATTTTACTAGTGGTGAAATGTAAACCTAAGAAATATTTTTAAGTCCTACAATCTCTTGTAGAAACAATACCCTTGATCAATCTTTAGAATCTATGCAAATAATATAAAATATGAGTCCTTTGCGATACAATTGTGGTGGTTCCTTGTCTTCAAACAATGGGACTCCAACTCAAGTAATAGTTCTTTATAAATCAATGGAAAAGTAAGGAATAACTCAAATCAAACTTAATAATCAATGAAGGTGAATTTGTAGCATGTAATTGGTTTGCATCCAAACCAACATAGAATTTTCACCCAATGCAGAACAAACAATGATATTGAACCATGCATAGTAACGATCGAACACATTATACTTCAATTTTTCTTCCTCCAAGGGATTATGAGATCACAGAACCTAGAGAATTGAGGGAGGCATAGACCAATGTGTAATACCAATAGTTTAATGGGTGAGAACAAAATTTAATAATCCTCTATTATAAATCATCCATGCATTATGAGAAATAGAAGTCAATGCATGGAGTGGGGTTTCCCAACAAGAGAAAAACTGTTCGATCTTGGTTTAATACCCCAACCAATAGAAAAAACATATCATATGGAAGGTGTATGGTATTGGTAACGCTTGAATTCCCATACAAGAGAGAATGTTCCAACAACTATTAAGATGCCCAGTAAAGAGAGAAAATAAAATTACTTCATGAAATAATTTTGTAAAAATGGAGCAAGATTTTGGCAATGTGAAAAATGATTTTACTTCAAGAAATAATTTCCCAACAATGGAGGAATGTTATGGCAATGATAAAAATTATTTTACTTCAATTAAGAAACCATCAAATAAGTGAAATAGATATGTAAGTACAACCATAGATCTATTTGCAATGGAATTCATATAGGAATCAATAAAATGTCTAGGCATTAATGAGAAGTCCTAGCAAGAGGAATTCCAACCTATGACAATTGAAAATTAGCCCAAAAATTTCAATCATTTTATGGAAAGCTACTATAGATCCTTCAATCCATAAGAACTATTGGGATATGATACCACTATTTGAACAAACACTGTGAAATACAAATACACACAAAATACGATAAGCATGACATTTCTTTCATTAATAAGATGTGTACATATAAATACATTAGTATGAACCTTAGCTTTCATATTCTAGGTGGTATCTTGGACTCCCAATGATTGTTCACATTCTCTCATAAATGTGACTCTAAAAAATAATATTGCATAACCCAAACGGATTTGAAAATGTCAAAAGATATTCCACATAAGATGATTAGAGACAAGTAAAATAGGGACAAGTGCCAACCTCTAAAACAATGATAATTACAACTGAAACTAAACATTAATGAAAAAAAGCCATGAAGCTAATGAAAAGAATCATAGATGCATAAATGAAACAGTGGATAAAATTTAAATTTCCCACCAATGATGAAACCCTACAACATCTTACTACTAGATCTCTTAACCCCCAACATAAACAAAAAAAAAATCCATTTTCAATGATTTTTTTTCCAAAACAATGCCCACACACTTTTCCAATGTCTAGAGTGCATGAGTAAAAGGTCCCATGCACTTTCCTAGTGGACAAGGCACGTGGGGTCCAATAATTATCTGAAAAATCCCAAAGCTGGAATTTGTCGAATGCAGTTATTGATTAGATGGAAACCTATGACAAAAACAAGCATATGTTAGAAAATCAGTATTGCAAAGAAATGAAATAAAATAGATGCGGAAATAAAAACAGATAATAAAATACAAGCCACACACACACACACACACACACACACATATATATATGGTTCACTAGATATCACTTACATCCATGGAGAAACAACCAATACTTTCTTTTGTTTCATAAAACAAAAGGAAGGGATACAACCTGCAACACAACCATAATACAGTGGCATATTTAAATCATGGTTTCCTTCTAGGGAGAAAATACACAAACATAATCTCTACTATCAAATATGTAACCTAATGATGAACAATCCAAATTAACTACGAAATTACAACCTTTTACAAGGAAAATTTCCAAAAACAAATTATCTTCACAAGAAGTGGGGGGAGGGGGAGCAGGGGGTCCAAAAAGGTTGTCGCTACCCCCGCTGGAGCCCCTATTGATAATGGGGGGAGGAATCCCACCCATACCCCCTCTTCAAGTACTGGGATCCAAACATGGCTGAAACGTGACCTTTAAATCAAGAAGATTATAATCAAGCTCCACATACCACAACCAACAATATCCCACTTAGGGACTGATCACAACAAATCCACCGCTATTGCACCTACTGGACTATGATCCCTGTTGGACCTAAAAAGTTCCTCATCTTCACCTTGATGCTTGAATTGGAACTAAAATTGAGTAAGAACTCATTTTCTCCCTCATTTCTACCTTTGTTAACATGTCTGTAGGATTCTGGTTAGTATGTATCTTTTCGAACTTCAATTGTCCATATTCCAACATGGATCATATCAAATGATAGTGAGTTGTATATGTTTAGTCTTAGAATAGAAGGATGAGTTCTTTGTAAGATGAATGGCACTCTCATTGCCACTATACGACCTACTATTCTCTTGCTTCTTGCCCAATTCCTCCATGACCCTTTGTATCCAAATCATCTCTTTAATCGCCTCTATAGTATCAACATACTATGTTTCTATTGTTGAAAGTGAAACAACCTTTTGTAGTTTCAAAATTCAACTTATTGTTGTACCACCTATAGTAATAAACACGCCCCATGGTTCTCCTATTTTTATCTTTAACACCTTCCATATTTGAATCAACATATATTACATGATCTATCCTTTTAAAATAAATAAAATGGTTAGAATACATCTACTATAACTTTGTTCTATCATAAACTTGTCAAATTTCAAATACTATTTATTGCCTTGTATATTTCTTTAGGATATACAAGATATTCTTCAACTTGCATACTAAGTTCTCCTTCCCTTTGACCCATACCCTTGTGGTTGGTGCATATAAATATGTTCCTCCAATGCCCATGAAGAAAATTCGTTTGTACATATAATTTTTTAAGATGAAAATATTCTACTACCACGAAACTTAAAATAGTCCTAATTGAAGTCATTTTAACAACATAAGAAAATATTTCATCAAAATAAATACCTTTCTTTTGTGCAAACCCATTTACAACAAGTGTAGCCTGTTGATGTATTTGTAACTTTGGAATGTATTCACTTGTATATCTTATGTATTGTACCCCGATGTTCCTATCTATAAGTATCAGTAATGTAATTGAGTCATTTCATACCCCGATGTTCCTATCGAGAGAATAAATAATGTAAACAATTCATGTAAAGTCATAGAGGGTAACCCTCCTTATGGATCAAGGGTTAAAGTCCCTGTAGTTATGGGGCACTAGGGTTATTAGACTCTCCTAGAGAAGTCGACCCTGGTGAGTTATTGTCAAGTTGAGAATTAGTATAAATAGAGAGTGATCCTCTCTATTTATCACACAGTCACTCACACTCAGTTGTAGCGCATGAGCGAGAGAGAAGAAGATGGGATAAGAGAGAGAACAGCTGTCAGAGATCATCTTACTGTCTTTGGATTTTACTGCTACTATTGGTGCCTATTCTATCTCTAAGGAATTTGTGGGGTTTTCTTCTTTATGGTTTCCCCGAGGAAAATATTTGTGTATATTGTCTCTTGTGATTGATTGTTGTGCATGTTATTTTCTCAGATAAGATCCCAATATAATATTGTTTAATTGATAAAAGACTAACATGGTATCAGAGCTAACCCGAGAAGAAGACACTGTGCAGCTGCAGAAGCTAGGGATTCTTACTTTTTGGATCTCTCTCCACAATCCATTAGCAAAAGGAGGCTAGGCTGAACCTCCATTGAAGGGCGCATCTTTCTATCAAAGAAGAATCTGATTCTGAGCACTTTCAGTTTTTGACCTACCACTATATCGAGAAATTAGGGCTTTTCACTGAAGAGGAATTTTTTAGTGAGCCTAGGATAGGATTGCTCTCCTACTCAAAATAGAAGTTAGAGACAAAAATAAAGGCTTTTGGTTGGGTATAACTTCGGGAAATTCAAACCCTAATTTTCCCTCAAACCAGAAAACTGGCACTGCAGAAGATCAGCTCCAGATCTAGTTTTCAACTTCTCAAATTGGTAAGATATAAATATTTTGAATTTCCATTTGAGGTTCTCCGCTAAAGATATCTCAGGACACCAAGCTTGATGAAAATCTTGAGGGAGCTGATAACTTCCGAGCCTAGAAGTATAGGATCTCCTTGGTCCTGGAAGAAAATGTGTTGGACTCTTACATCAGTGAAGAGGTTCCAGTTCCAGAGGGAGATAAGGCTAAGGCCTTACATAAGAAGAAATTGGTCATGGCTAAGAGGATTATTGCTGATTCAATCAAGGATCACATCATACCACATGTGTCCTCCCTAAAGACACCTAAATAAATGTTTGATGCCTTAACCAAGCTATTTGAAGGGAAGAACATAAACCGAAAGATGACTTTGAGGAAACAGTTGAAGAATGTGAAGATCCAAAATGCAGAGACCATACAGTCATACTTTACAAGGGTCTCCTAGATCAAAGAACAACTTGAAGTAGTGAATGAAGAAGTGGAGAATATAGAAATTGTGATGACCACCTTGAATGGTCTCCCTAGGTCATGGGACTCTTTCATTCAAGGAATTTGTGCTCAAATAAAACTAGTCACCTTCAGTAGACTGTGGGAGGAATGCTCACAAGAACAAGCTCGAATAGTAGCCTGAGAAGAAAAGATGGGAAGTGAATATCAATATCTCATAGTACACCCTAAGAAAAGAAGAATGGGCTATCATCATCACAAAGGTAAGCACTCTCACCAGAAAGATAACCCTAGAAGATTTAACAAATAACTTTATAGTATCATATGCTTTACATTCGATGAGAAAGGACACATCTCCAGAAACTGTCCTAGAAACAAAGGTGTCTCTCAAAAGAAGAAGAACTACAAGAGAAGACATCATGCTCATGCTGCAGAGGATGATGAACCTTCCAAGAAGAGAGTCAAACAAGAAATTGAAGATTCTTCAAGCGTTGAAGAGTATGTTTTGATTTCTTCCCTCACAGAAACTATCACACATGGGAGAAAGGATTGGCTTATCAATAGTAGGGCTTCCAAGCATATGATGGGATTCAAAGAATCATTTGTGAAATTATCAGAACATGAGTCACCCCACAAGGTGAAACTTGGGGATGACTACAAATATCCAATAAAAGGTAGTGGTGAATCCTCCTACAAGTTAGACTCTGTAAATTCTATGAAGATGAAGGATGTCTTGTTTGTACTAGGACTAAAGAAGAACCTCCTCTCCATCTCTGCATTGGATGCAAAAGGCATGAGGGTTGGATTTGTAGATGTCCAAGTTCTTATATGGCCAAAGGGAAAAACCATAGATGATGCAGTTGTGATTGGGGAGAAAGAGGGAGGATTACACAAGCTAAAGGGTCAACCAGAACAAGCCTTGGTCCATGAATCAGTAGAGCCAAATGAACTTTGGCATTGAAGGCTTACACATGTGCACTATAGGACACTACCACTTGCAAGAAAAGTTGTTGAAGGTCTTCCAAAAATACAAACAAAACATGACAGTGTTTGCAAAGGATGTGCAAAAGGAAAGAACACAAAGAAGACATTTCCAAGTAGCGAGAGCAAGGCAAAAGGAATCTTGGAAATCATTCACTCCGATGTATGCAGACCAATGTCATCCAATTCATTAAGAGGGTATGTATACTATGTTTCTTTCATTGATGATTTTTCTAGGAATACATGGATATACTTCTTAAAGAACAAAGATGAAGTTTTCAGCAAGTTCAAGGAATTCAAAGCCTTCATCAAGAACCACACAGAAAAAAAAAAGATCAAAACCTTTCGATTAGACAATGGCGGAGAATCCACATCAAATGAATTCAAAGAGTTATGTAGAGATTCATGGATTAAGAGGGAGTTGACTACTCCATACAATCTACAATAGAATGGGGTTGTAGAAAGAAATAATAGAACAATTATGGAAGCTACAAGGGAAATGCTTCATGATCAAGATCTTCCCATGGATCTATGGGAAGAAGCTACTAGAACAACAGTTTATGTATAGAACCATACTCCACATAGAGTACTCGAGAACAAAACACCTGAAGAAGTCTTCTCCGAAAAGAAACTAGAAGTCAATCATCTTAGAATATTTGGTTGTCCAGTGTACATACACATTCCGAAAGAAAATAGGACAATGTTAGATCCTTTAGGGAAGAAGGGTATATTTGTGGGATATAGTGAAATCTCAAAGGCTTATAGGATATACTTCCGAGGATTCAAGAAGATCGACATAAGCAGGGACCTAACATTTGACGGAGACTCAGCTTACAACAAATCCAAAAAGAGATATGTTGAAGAACCTGAAGAAACAGAAGTACCCAGAATTCAAGATACAACTATGAACGATACAATTCAAGAAGTCGATCGAGAAATAAAAGAACCCCAGGAACCTGTAGATCCACCCTAGGAGAAGAATCCTCACAAGAGGAAACCTACATGGGTACAAGAGGCTATACAAGGTGCAGAAAGATATGGGACTCCAGAAGAAATGCACAGAGAAAGGAAGAGAACTAGGTCCTACTCTGCATATGTAGCCCTATTATGTGATATCATTGACAAAGAACCTTCCAAATATGAAGAAGCAGTAGAGAAGAAATAATGGAAGGATGCTATGATCGAGGAGTACCATTCGATCATGAAGAATGATGTCTATGATGTTGTCCCAAGACCAGAGGGGAATTCTATTGAGACTTCCAAGTGGATCTATAAGATCAAGCATGCTGCAGATGGCAACATAGAGAAATATAAAGAAAGATTTGTGGCTTGTGGCTTCTCCCAAAAAGATGGAATAGATTATGAAGAAACTTTTGCACCTGTAGCCAGATACACTTCCATCAGATTAGTACTTCCCCTGGTTGCAGTGATGAAATGGAAGACACACTAGATGGATGTCAAGAGTGATTTCTTGAATGGTGTAGTGGAAGAGGAAGTGTATGTGGAGCAGCCACTTGGTTTTGAGATACATGACAGATAAACTCATGTGTGTAATTTGAATAAATCCCTGTACGGTTTGAAACAGGAACCCAGGACATGGTATGGAAAAATTGACAGCTTCCTATCTAGTTTGGGCTTTACCAAGAGTAAAGCAGATTCCAACCTTTACTACAAGGATGAAGAAGGGAACCCAGTGATACTCCTAATATCTGCATATGATCTGTTTGTAACATGTGAGGATGGGTTGATTGCTGATATGAAGAGGAAGCTTGCTGCAGATGGAATCTTTCTAGGACAAGGGAAGTATGCACTAGAGATCTTGAAGAGGTTCGGGATGATGGACTACAAGGCCATGAGCACACCTATGGCATCGAACCAGAAGCTATTGAGTGATGCTTTGTCAGATTCGGTTGATGCTACAATGTATCGTCAGATGATTGGGTCCTTGATGTACCCGACGAACACGAGACCGGATATTTCCTTTGTTGTGAACACATTGAGCCAGTTCCTGGAAGATCCTAGACGTGTTCACCTGATTGCTGCAAATCATATTCTGAGGTACCTGAAGGGTATAGTTGAGTATAGGCTCAAGTATGAGGTGAATCAGAAGATTAACATGGAAGGTTATGTGGATTCGGATTGGGCAGGAAGTGCCATTGATAGGAAGAGCACTTCAGGGTGTTGCTTCTATATGGGATAAGGTGTGATCTCTTGGTTTAGAAGGAAACAATCCTGTGTGTCATTGAGTATAGCCGAAGCAGAGTATGTCGCAGCTTGTTCGACTAGTTGTGAGGCAGTATGGCTGAGGAAGCTATTGTCTGACTTGTTTGATCTCCAGTTGGATGCTACTTGTATATATTGCGACAACCAAAGTTGTGTGAAGTTGTTGGAGAACCCGATGTTCCATAAGAAGTCGAAGCATATTGAGATCAAATACCACTATATCAAGGATATGGTGCAGAGAAGAGCAGTGAAGCTCTAGTATGTTGCAACGGACTAGCAGATAGCTGATGTGTTGACCAAGCCATTAGCAAGAGTGAAGTTTGAGTACTTCAGAGAGAACCTTGGTTTTCATCATATCGGGATTCCTTCCAAGGGGAAGTGATGAGACTATGAACCCTTCCGAAATGATGGTAGGAGGGTCCTCCCATGGTTGGATATAAGTGATGAGCCCTTCTAACATGGTGGTAGGTAGGGCCTCCCATGGTAGGATATAAGTGTTGAGCCCTTCTGACATGGTGGTAGGCAGGGCCTCCCATGGTTAGATATACATGTTGTGCCTTTCTAACATGGTGGTAGACGGGGCCTCCCATGGTTAGATGTAAGTGTTGTGCCTTTTTGACATGGTGGTAGGATTGGTTCCTCCCATGGTCATATGTAAGTGCTGAATACTACATCCAACATGAAAAAGGGTTGGCTATGTAGTGGAAATCCTTATGAGAGGCAAGGTGCTGCATCCAGTATGAAAAAGAACTGGATCTGTAGGGCAAATCCTTGTGAGAGGTAAGGTGCTACATCTAGTATGAAAAAGGACTGGCTATGTAGGGGAAATCCTTGTGAGAGGCAAGGTGCTACATCCAATATGAAAAAGGACTGGCTCTGTAGGGAAAATCCTTGTGAGAGGAAAGGTGTTGCATCCAGTATGAAAAAGGACTGGCTCTTTAGGGGAAATTCTTGCGAGAGGCAAGGTGCTGCATTCAGTATGAAAAGGGACTATCTCTTTAGGGGAAATCCTTGCCAGAGGAAAGGTGTTGCATCCAGTATGAAAACAGACTAGCTTTGTAGGGGAAGTCCTTGCAAGGCAAGGCAATACATCCAGCATGAAAAAGGGTTAGTTTTTTATGAAGACCTATGTGGATTATAGGCCAACAACCAGCATGAAAAAGGGTTGGCTCTGTATAACTTCCTATGACGAGAAGAATTGAGAGATAGCAGAAGCAGTAATGTTAATGATGATCCAGTGATGATCCAAATTTAATGATGATCTAGACTTGATGATGTTCCAGACTTGATTTTGATCCAGTGATCCAGACTTGATGTTGATCCAAAAAAGAAGACTTGTTCTGATGAATTTTGTTAAGAGAATACCTTCCTAGTTAAGAGGGAGTGTTGATGTATTTGTAACTTCGGAATGTATTCACTTGTATATCTTATGTATTGTACCTTGATGTTCCTATTGGGAAGTATCAGTAATGTAATTGAGTCATGTCATACCCCTATGTTCCTATCAGGATAATCAATAATGTAAACAAGTCATGTAAAGTCATATAGGGTAACCCTCCTTATTGATCAAGGGTTAAAGTCCCTGCAGTTGTGGGGCACTTGGGTTATTAGACTCTCCTAGAGAAGTTGACCCTGGTGAGTTATTGTCAAGTCGAGAATTAGTATAAATAGAGAGTGACCCTCTCTATTTATCACACAGTCACTCACACTCAATTGTAGCGCATGAGTGAGAGAGAAGGAGCTGGGATAAGAGAAAGAACAGTTGTAGAAGATCATCTTGCTATCTTTGGGTTTTACTGCTACTATTTGTGCTTATTCTATCTCTCAGGAAGTTGCGGGGTGTTATCCTTTATGGTTTCCCCGAGGAAAATATTTGTGTCTATTGTCTCTTGTGATTGATTGCTGTGCATGTTTTTATCTCAGATAAGGTCCCAAGATAATACTGTCTAATTGATAAAAATCTAACATAGCCTTGTATTGTTTTTTTCCTATGTCTTCTTCCTTCAACCTGTAAACCCATTTATTCTACAATGATATTATACCTACAAGAAACTGAACCAAGTCCCAAGAATGGTTGCATACCAAGGATTCCATCTCCTGTTTCATGCATTACTTTCACTTTTTTCTAGTGTCCACCAACATTGCCTCTTCATAACTTTTTGGTTCACCAGAATCAATCAGCAATAATTAATACAATGAAGGAGTGTATCATTCATGGGGTCTACTTAACCTGGTATATATTCTAACAATAATTGTAGGAGTTTTATTTTCCTACTACTACTGTTGTTGTACATTTTTTTATTTTTTGGCACCTTCGGAATTTTATTTTCTTTGATTTCATCAAGCACTATGTATTTTGTGTTTTCTTTTTCTTAATTCTTACCCTCCAATTGATCTTTGTACATGGAATTTTCATTGAATATCACATCTCTACTCCTAATGATCATTTTTGTTTTCATAATCCCATAAGCGATAACAAAAATCATTAACTTTGTATCCAATAAAGATAAACTTTTGGATTTTTCCCCAATCTTTGTTCTATTTTCTTTATCAATATGGAAAAATGCTTCACAACCGAAAGTATTCATAAATGAGTAGTATACATGTTTACTTGTCCATGCCTCCTATGGAAGGCCACCATACAAGTAGTTTGAAGGTCCTTTGTTTATTAAGTAAACAACAGTATCTACAAGGTCTTCCCAAAACTATAAGGGTGACACTACATGCAATCTCATATTCCTTGCACACTCCATGATTGTCTTGTTCATCCTTTCTGACACACCATTTTCTTGGGGTGTTTTTGGAACTACCTTCTATCTATGAATCCCATTGTATGAAAAATAACCATCAAACTCCTTTCCATAATAAGCACCTCCATTATCTAATCTGAGACACTTTGACCTTTTTCCTGTCTCATTCTCAACCAAAACTTTTCATTTCTTAAAAGTATAAAAACATCATATTTTTGTTGAATGCAATAAAGCCAAGTTTTCCTATTATTAATCTTGCACATTGATATAGGAACAAAGAATCAATCTCATGAAAGAATAATCAACAAATACTCATGAAATGGTGTTAATCGGAACCAGAATTGGTTTCCTCTCAGTATATTTAATAAACAATGAACGGTTACAATACCAATGTCAAGAAATAGCTAGAATCAATGAGAAATTTGAATACCTAAGGAGGCAATTCGAAATCAATGAGTGAGTCTGGCTTAACTGACTCTTAGCCATTCAATCACACTCAGTTAACCACTTGAACAAAACCCTAATTGAATCACCAAACCCTAACTGAAGTCAGAGTGCAATAAATGACTAAATCTCAACTGAAGGAGATCAAACACATGTCATAGCAAGCCAACCATCAGGTGCTAGTGCTCCATGAATTCAATGAACCCCGATGAGGTTAACTGAGGCTGAACTGATCATCAGAAGTAGGTGGAGGCACCCCTGTTGACTCTAGATCATTAAATAATAATAAATAATCATTAAATAATATATTTAATGAGAGGAGGTGCCTTAAATGACTAGTTGAACTGATTGTAACCACCAGTTAGCCATTAGGTGCATTAATATCACTCAGATCACCCCCGGAGTGCTCCAGTTAGCCTCCTTGACTGTAGGAGACGGCCAAGTTAGCCTCCTTGAATGTAGGTAGGCATGGGTGTGACTGGATGAGGGCAATTAATGCTCCATTGATGTCAATTAATGTCAATTATACTTAGGATAGTGGTTTAACTAGGCCAATTTGACCAAAAAGAGTGTGTATGATGGTAAATGTCTCCAACACCCCCCCTTAAGCTATACTCAGGAAGAGTTAGAAAACATAGATGCATAAAAATTCTAGGGCCCCGAAAACTAAGGCCATAGATCACCATGTACAATAAAGTAACTTCTTAATATAACCAAGGAAATGGGGAAAATCTCATGGGAAAAATACCCCCCCTCAAACTAAGCAGTAAATCAAGAATTTGTTCTTCTATGCAGCAGCATCCTAAGACTGTGCATGTGAACCTATGAATCCAAACTAAATGAATATGTCTGGAGGAATCTTCCACTTTGGAAGAAGAACAATGCACTCAACTGAATCAGAAATATAAACAGCTGCACGGTGAAAACTGGACCCATGTAGAGTAGCTGAAATCATCTGAAGAGAGAGCAAAGGTTCTTGAGGATTCGAACCATGTGTGGAACACTCAAGAAACTGATATTTTTCAGCCTTGAACAGAAAACCATGAGTGGTAAAATCAGCCCCAATTTTTAGGAGCAAGTGTCCAAGCGGATGCAGAATGTCTTCCTCTTTACTAGTTTTGTGAGGAGATGAGCATGTGACCAAAGGTAGAGAAGCCCTGGGAATCTGGAGAGCGAATGATTGAGCTCCATAATCTGATATAGATTCATAAATAGCTAATGATTCACAAAATAAAATATCATCAACCTCATAAGAGGAAACTAACACCAAATCCCTAGCAGCAAAATTAAAGAAGAACTGCGGTACTTGATTTTTCACACCGGAATTGGTGAGAGAAGCTACAAGCATGAATGAAACCTCTTGGATTTTAAAATATGAACAAAATAATATCATATCATAATGTAAATCAGATCTAAATAAGTTCACAACAGATCCAAAACTATGAAATCAAATCAAATCCCCAGCAGCAGTTTCGAAGGAGACTTGCGGTACTTGTTTCTTCACACCGTTGATGAGAACAGCTACAAGCAGTACTGAACGTTTATGAACCTGAAATTTTGAACCAAGAAATATCAGATCAGATCCAATAAGGTTCATATCAGGTCCAAAATTATGGTCAATCGAGACGGTGGATGCGCAGTTGTCTTTTTCTTCAAAATTCTGAATTTTTGTGCATGCAATCCTGCAGGATTTTGCTGGAAGATCTAGATCATGGGGAGCGAATGTGTCACTCTTATAATCTGATATTTATTCCAAAATATCCAAGTTTTTACATATTTTCACACCAGCAGCAACATTAGAGGGAGAAAAATCAAATTTCTCTTCACTTTCGGAAGCAATTACTGGTAAATTTTGCACAGAATTCAAAGGAAAATCACCGGTGAATGTTTGCATGGAAGTGCAGCAGTATTTTCTTCAATATCAGAGATTTGAATGTATTCTTATATTTCAGAAATATGAGGAGATGAGATATCAGAGATCTCATGAACTTCTGGAGCATTAGGAGAAGGTTTCACTGCATGGAGACTTTCTTCAATTCGAATTGAATGCGTAGAAGATTCTGCTTCATCTTCATCTTGAACAACTTCATCAAAGAGAGTAGAGGCCAATAATTTTGAGTAAATAACTCTTGTAGTGATGGCTGCGATATCCAAAGTACTATTATGATCCTCATTGTGCTTGCTAAAGGTTCTGTCCAATTTTGTCCAAAGATCCTTTGGGTATTCAGCAAAACCATTAAGATAGTACAAGCTAGGAGAAAGGGCTAGACATATTGCTCCAAAAGCTCTGTCACCGTCATTTAGCCAGTCATTCTCATTCTCATAGGAATATTTTCCAAGTCCAATAGACACCTCATAGAGACCTTGTCTCTTCAGAGATGCAATCATCTTCAACTTCCATTCTGAATAGCTTGTGAATGGGGTGAGAAGAGGGATTGATGAGTCCATTCAAATTTGTACCTGTTAAAACCTGTAAATGAAAACAAAAAAGGGGCACCGTAAGGTCAGACAGCCTGCACATTTTAGGCTTTCATCACACCCAGCATAGTCAATCAAGCAAGCTTGATCAACAAGTTCTTTACTTGGGGTATTTAGTGGTAAGCCTTGGCTTCTGGTGCAGTGCTGGATTTTTGAGCTATTGCTCAAATTTCATGGAGAAATCTGTCAAAAGGTTTGTTTTTGAGAGATAGATCTTCATCCTGCTGTATGCTTTGATACCATATTAATCTTGCACATTGATCTAGGAACAAAGAATCAATATCATGAAAGAATAATCAACAAATACTCATGAAACGGTGTTAATCAGAACCGGAATTGATTTCCTCTCAGTATATTTAATAAAAAATGAATGGTTACAATACCAATGTCAATCAATAGCTAGAATCAATGAGAAATTCGAATACCTAAGGAGGAAATTCAAAATCAATGAGTGATTCTGGCTTAACTGACTCTTAGCCATTCAATCACACTCAGTTAACCACTTGGCCAAAACCCTAACTAACTCACCAAACCCTAACTGAAGTCGGAGTGCAATAAATGACTGAATCTCAACTGAAGGAGATCAAATACATGTCATAGCAAGCCAACCATCAAGTGCTAGTGCTCCATGACTTCAATGAACCCTGATGAGGTTAACTGAGGCTGAACTGATCGTCAGAAGCAAGTGGAGGCGCCCCTGTTGACTCCATATCATTAAATAATAATAAATAATCATTAAATAATCACTACATAATATATTTAATGAGAGGATATGCCTTAACTGACTGGTTGAACTGATTGTAACCACCAGTTAGCCATTAGGTGCATTAATATCACTCAAATCACCCTCGGAGTGCTCCAGTTAGCCTCCTTGACTGTAGGATAAGGCTAAGTTATCCTCCTTGACTATAGGTAGGCATGGGTGTGACTAGGTGAGGGAAATTAATGCTCCACTGATGTCAATTAATGTCAATTATACTTAGGATAGTGGTTTAACTAGGCCAATTTGACCAAAAAGAGTGTGTATGATGGTAAACATCTCCACCACCTATTTGCATCATTAATAAAAGTGACATGATAATGAGGTCCACTATTATAGCTCAAAATGACACATCTCTTCCTGTGACCACTTTCCCATGTTTCCATCGCATGTCAACACTACCATGACGACACTTCATGAAAGTCACTGAAAAAACACCTAACTTGGAGGAACCATATCTTGAGTTTTGTAACTCCATTTGACCTCATCTCTATACCATTGGAAATATATTTGAGTTAGATAAAACTTTCCAGAAGACACCAAAGTCTAAAAATTCCCAGAAGTACCCTAAAATTGAGATTTTTTTATGCATACGTGAGTTGACTTAAGGAAACTCGTGTATTTTATGTGGCTTGCTATATATAATACTCGCGTATGCCCTAAATACGTGACTATTTGCATTGCAACCCGCATATACCTACTACATACGCGACTGATGTCTCTGCAACCCCCGTATTCATTTCAAAAATACTTTTTTTGAAGTTTGGGTAGGTTGGGTGGTTATGCAACTGACTCCTTCAGTTGTAACTACTTTGCCTTCGACCCTATCTCTTCAAAAACATATAAATAGAGGTAGGGAGGTCTACGAGAGGGGACTTCAATCTTTGCATTGTTATGTTGGAGGAATTGGAGCTCTCTTTCCCCCAACTTTTCCCTAATGATCATTCCCTTGTGTTGCATTGGTTGGAGACTGGGTTCCTTGGAGAAGAGAAGCAACAGAACCAGATCAAGGTTTTGTGAAGTGCCCATCTTGAAGAGAAGGTATATTTGTACTTGTTTTCATGATAAATAAATATGTCATGTCCTTCTTCTTCCCAAATATTTGTTCAATGTGTGATTGAATCTCTGTTTATGATCATATGATGATGTTAGTTAGATCATTATTTCATGTTTATTTGATTATCATTTCTTTATATATGGTCATATTAGTTTGAGGAAGGTATAATTCGTTTTGCGGGTCTCTTGGAGCAAGAGGAGCAAGAGGAGCAAGAAGAGGATTGAAGGGATGCTTGGATCAACCTTCATTTTTCAAGGTATGAACCATTCTAATCTCTGAAACTTGCTTATATATACTTGCATAACCATTTGCATCTCTCTTTCAACCCTAGTACGTTAATGGCCTCTTAAACCCTAGCCATAGGAAAATTTCCTTTACAACAAAATTGGCGACACTACTAGGAGAGCCTTCTCTATTTGGGGTTTCTTTGTATTTCTTCCATCCTTTTGTAAGGTTTCAAGTCCTTCTTACAAGTTAGGAACACCTTTTGATTCTGTTGGAACACCTTTCTTGCCTTCCTAGGTCAGTTTTTGACCCTTTTTGTGCTTTTTGTCATCCATACGCGACTTTCAGGCTAAATATTCATGTGTCTATTTTTTATACACGACTTGCACTACCTGCAACCCATGTGTCATATGCTCCCTACCTTAAGGCAACCCATGTATGCACTTCAATTTGTGTTCTTTCTAGGTTTTTGGGTGATTTGAGTGTTGTTTGTAGGGTCTTCAAGGGTCCTCTGCATGTGCATGACTCCTGAGAGGTTGTTTTATCTCTGTTAGGTTCTCTTTGTCTATCTTGTAAGTCTCTTTCAATTCTTTGAACTTTTTTCAGCTGCCTTCCCCCCCACCTCCTTCTTTGGCTTGACCTCGTTGGATAAGGTACTGAGCAACCTATGTTTGTAGGTTTAGATTTATTCTTGGGACTTCTTGACCTTTGTTTATGTTAGTATTATTGCTCAGTCTCCTCATTCCAAAGTTGTTGGCTTGTTTACCTTTGTGAGCCTTCCTTCCAAGAGAGGTTATATCCAACTTTACGGAAACCTAGGGTTTGTTTGTGGGGTGTAGAGTAGTTGTCTATTTGCTTTGCTTACATTACTTGCTTGCATTAGTTGATAGGCTATTTTTTTTTGCATTTATAAAAGAAAAATAAAAAGAACATATAGTTGTTTAATATGCATGTAGATTAGGGTTTTGTATTTAATGCACTACATATCATTCTTTTTGAAAAAAATAAAAAGAAATTGTTCTTTTGTGGCTTTCAAGTTTCTAGTTGAAAAAGAAAGAGAATAGTTTTTTCTTTTTGCATTTCATTTCTCTTTGCTTAGTCATTTTGTTTCAACTTTGAGTCAAAAAACCACATAATTTTCACGCCATTTACCCTCTAACTAAAAAAATCCTATTAAAATGAATGATATAATTTAAAATGTATTAGTAAGTTTTATTTTAGGCTCCTACACCAACTAGCTTAGGCTAGACTTGTGGATTAGGGAGTTTTAACTCTCCACAAGTATTAAATTTTAGACATAGTTGGCCAATCACTAGGTAAATCCTCTTCTATGTCAATTGTATCTGGGAAGCTCCTCTCAAACAGGAGTTAAGCACAAGGACGCGTGGAGACTTGGACTGAGGAGATAACCCTCTGATTCCTTGCCAAAGCGTAGACCAAGGTTTTTGCGCATCTGGGGATTCTGTCTTAGACAGGGTTTCGGGATTTGCTACCCTACCCATGCATATGAACTAGTCTTGCGAGTGTCCCCCTGGAGTGTCAGTACAGTTGCAGTAGCCTTTAGCCTTGTTTTGACATATATGGTTTATACACAGGTACACCGAAAGGCTAGAGTCTGGTTGAGCTTGGACGGGCTTGGAAGGTAACCCTGGTAGAAGGTGTGGAAGGGAGGTTGGGTGATTCCTTCAATTGTGCCTAAGAACATCTACAAGGATGCCAAGTAACTGTCTCTCAGCTTTATTTTGGAAAACATATCTTATACATGTTTGTCTGTTTGGATTTAGGAATTTTTTAGTGAGTGTTGTGTGGTTTGTCTGTACTTAGTTTTCCTTCAGGTGTGTGCTTTATACTTTTGGTTTCCTGTCAACCTCAGACTTTGTATCCTAGTTTGAAGCTATGGCTAGCACCCCTTTGAACACCAACCAAGATATCCCCATGCTGGGAACTCCTTGTACTATTCCTCTCATGGGGAATGTTGGTGTTCCTTTGATGGCCACCTTGAATCTTCTTGGATTCACCTTAGGGATAACGGTGCGGTTGTTTTCCACTCCAACTATCCTGAATGCTCCCGGTGCTTCTCAAGTAAGCTCTTTATATCAAGGGCATCAAAACACTACTTCCCCTTCACCTGTAGTTGATTCTCCTACTCCTTCTACCTCATGCGGTGAAAGTACCGATACTAGTAACTGATAGTCTAAAAGGAGTAAAAGAAGGAGGAATAGGAAGAAGACACATAAGAAAGGGGGAACCTGTTCAAACTCTGCAAGTCAAGTAGAATCTTTCCACCCAGCCTCTGCAGTTCATGTTGGGGGCACCTATTCAACCTCTGCAGGTCATGTTGGATCTAAGCACTCAACCTCTGCAAGTCAAGTTGATAATCACCATCCAACCTCTATTGTTCATGCTGGTGGTGCCCATCCAACCTCTGTAGTTCATGCTGGATCCAGTCACTTAGCCTCTGTAGTTCATGCTAAGGGCACCCGTTCAACCTCTAATGTTCAAGTTGAACCTCCCCATCCAGCCTCTGCAAGTCATGTTGGATCCATCCACCCAGCCTCTGTGGTTCATGCTGGGGACACACACTCAATTGCTACAAAGAATGTTGATCCTAACCATTCAGCCTCTATTTTCCATGCTGGTGGTGCTCATCCAACCTCTGCAAGTCATGTTGGACCCAATCTCTCAGCCTCTACAAGACATGCTAGGGGTAGTCTTTCAGCCTCTATGGTTCATGCTGGAGACAATCTGTTAGCCACTGCAAGTCATGTTGACATTGTTGAAAAGACTGTTCGTTCAAAACACAAGCCCAAGTTTCCTTGTAAGCTTTGTGAGGGAGACCACCTTACTTATAAATTCCCTTCTATCGCGGAGGTGTAGAGAGTTTGGTTTCATGGTCATCCCATTTTTTAACATTCTAAATTTTTTCAACAACCAGCCTCTCTTAGTCAGGTTGGACCCAGTCACCCAGCCTATGGTGGTCATGCTAGGGGAAAAATCTCAACCTCTGTAGGTCATGTTGAGAGAAAACAGTCAGCCACTGCTAATCATGTTGACACTGTTGATAAAACTGGTCGTTTGAAGTGCAAACTTAAGTTTCCTTGTAAGTTATGCGAAGGAGATCATCTTACTCACTAGTGCCCTGCTATCATAGAGGTGCGAAGAGTGTGGTCCGAGAATCAAGAATTTCCTTCTCCTGAACAACCTATAGTTTCTCAACAACCTACCCAACCTTTGGTTGATCAAGTGGTCGAACCAATCTCAGCTTTGGTCGATCCCACTCTTTTTTTGGAGAGTGATCCTGATGTGATTGAACCAATGTCATCTTTGTTCAATCCCACTCTCCCTTCGGAGAGTGACTTTCATGAATTGGTTGAATCAGTTCCATTATCGATCAATCCTACTCTTCTTTTAGAGATTGAAGTGTCTACTAGTCACATTTTATTCAATGCCAGTTCAGAACTTACTGAAGAATGGGGCACTGAAATCGCTTCGGATCAACCCCCACCAAGCTCTCAGATTGCTTCCTTTGATTGGGATAGCCTATTTGAGCCGCACCTTCCTTCTTATGCACCTTTCCAGATAAAGGTCAAAGTTGAACCATACACGATTGCTCGTTGTGTTGTTGATGAAGGTGCCTCAGTTAGTATCTTGTATTCTCATGCTTGGCGAGGCATGGGATCTCCCAGCCTTGTGTTGACTGCTAGTCAGTTATTGGAATTTGAGAAAAGAACTTGTATAGCCTTGGCAATTCTTGCTCAAACACCTGTTACTTTTGGTGGGAAGACCGTCTTAGTTGAATTCATGGTGATAGAAGACCCCTTGGACTTCAATATGCTCTTAGGACATGATTATGTCTATGCCATGCAAGATGTGGTGTCAACATTCTTTCGTGTGATGTACTTTAATCATGGTGAATAAATTGTCACTATTGATCAGTTGGATTTTCTTAATCCCTCTCCTGACACAACTAGAGACCAGCTCTTTCCTTTATTAATTCCCAGTGTTTCTATAGACACTACCCCACCATAGGTGAGCTATGTGGCCTCATTTCCTTTGCGTTCAATTGCTACTAAGAAGCATCCTTTGTTTTCATGCTTACCTTCTTGGGACTTGGTCCCAATAGTTGACCAGGTGAGTCGTCCTATACAAACCATGGAGCCTGCTCTCCACTCTGTCAATCTGTTTGAAAGTTTAGACATGCGTCCTATCTCAGATGATCTCCTTCCTTCGGATGAAGTCTTCCTAGAGTCTTTGATACAGTCTAACCTTCTATTGGATGTTGGTTCAGTTGTGACTAAGTCTAATCCTGATTTTCCTAGTAATCCTGACCTTTCTTCTTATGTTGGTCTTGTTGAGTCTTTTTACTCTTCTTTTGAACAACAAGTCAGTGATCCTGATGATTTTGATTTTTCTTATGAATTTTTCAGCTCCCTTGATACTAAGTTTGTTCCTACAGACTCTATATCCCTTGTTGATTTTTTCTCTCCTTCTGAGGTTGATATTACTGACTATAAACCCTCAAGCATTGGTGCTATAGAATCTTCTTCAGTCGATTCTTCCTTAACTTTACCTTTTATAGAAGATAGCAAAGTCATGTGTGTTTCTGCCAAAGTGACAAGCATCATATCTTTTCTTCTGAATATGATCCTGCTATTGTTGTTTCTCAAAGACATGATTCTTAGTTGGATTCACAATTGTTTACTTTCCTTGTCTTGTTGTTCAAGCTCTAACTGCATTTGCATGTGCCCTACTCGTGCTTATGAGCCTGATGTCAGCTTCCACGCTTTTAGCTCATTGTATAAGCCCTCATCTTTGTTCTCATCATCGCTAAGTCTTGTATCATTCTTCCTTTGCAACTTGACACCTTTTACCTTGAGGAGAAGTTCCCTGAGTGTCCTTATCTTGCTTGCTTTCCTTGCATTATGCATAGGTTTTTTCCTTGCGCTTGGAACTAGTTTCACCTGCCTATGACACTCGTCTCCTCACATTTAGAGCATTCTTTTTTCTCTCCTTCGAGCTCATTAAAAATAGTAAAGAGGTCGTGAGTTGGCTTTTTCGGACTCATTAAAACTTCACGGGAAAAATATTGAGTTTCTTTAGGCCTAGGTCTGACTCCTCAAAATAGACTTGACTGCTGAGTAAACTTGTCCATTCAAGCTCGTTAAGAATATGTGAATGGGAATCCACATTGGTAGTAGGTTATCGCTTTCTCATACCATGTGGAATAATACGAGAAAGTAACACTCTCTTTTCTTCAGAATTGAGAAGAGTATTCTCAGGCATAGGTTTATCACTTTTCCGAACCTGAGGGACTAAACTTACAGAAAAGGAACCCCCGATATGAGCTTAGTTTTCCCTTTTTTTTGCTCTGGACCTAAACATGAAAATATTCTAAGTGTACTTTATGTCTTTGTCATGCCCGTTAAACCCTAAAGAACAAAGCATCGAGTTTATTGTTGGAAGCCCCATTCCTCATAATCAAATGGATCTTTCCAAGTGATCTTGCCTTCCTTCACACTCATAAAACTCAGGCTATATGCTGCTTTTGAAGGAGAATTGGGTAGGTGGTAATTTAACCTTTTTCGGACCTCCTCCACTAAGTACGAAAAAGGTGTGCCTTACTTCTTTGGAAGCTAAGAGAGTTCTTTTGTGGTTTGTTTTATACTTTTCCGGCCTCGGGAGACTAAATTGGATGAAAAAGTTCTCTCCTGGAGTCTTCTTTGGAGTTTTCAAACTCTCTAAACTATGAAACACTGTCGAGCATATACTAGTTTGGGATTGTAAAATCCATGAATCAGTGCTTTATTAAGCATTCTTCTGTCTCTTCTTCGAGCTTGCCAAAAATGAAGAAGGTCTCGAGTTTTCTTTCTTGGACTCGTTAAACCTTTACAAGAAAGAGGGGAAGGGAAGTTCATTCACATGTATTTTACATCATGGCAGCAAGTCTTGTTTCCTTGAACAAAGCCCCAGTTTTGAGTCTATCAACAATTGGGTCCTAGTATTTTGACCTTATCCCGATTCATAGTTTATTACTCCTCTGGTTGGCTTCTTTTTCAATTATATGGGGAATCTGTCAATGTCTCCTACATTGCATATTTTTGTCGTTGGTATTTTCGTGTCAAAATATTCCTAAGTCACTTTTGTGTCGTACTCATTGTTCAAGGATTAAACCTTTGTTGGCCATTCTGCAGTTTCCTTGACCTTTTGTGTTGGCCATTCCCTGGTATCATTTCATTACATCATGTCTTCGGTGGTCCTTCTCATGAAATTTTGTACCAATTCCAGATCCAATAGTCTTTGACTTACCTCGTGTAGGATGATGAAGGATGCCTTAATGCCTTCCTTCCAAAAGATCTCTTCCTATCGACTACACAACCTCTTGCTCTGGGAAAGAGATTTAGAGTTTTATGACAGTACCTTGGGGATTGCAGTCATCAGTGGAAATTTCCCTCACTATTGGGTAGTGGGAATAACCATGGCAATTTCTATCTATGAATCCCATTGTATGAAAAAAAGCCATCAAACTCCTTTCCATAATATTCACCTCCATTATCTAATCTGAGACACTTCAACCTTTTTCCTGTCTCATTTTCAACCAAAACTTTCCACTTCTTAAAAGTATAAAAACATCATATTTTTGTTGAATGCAATAAAACCAAGTTTTCCTATTTGCATCATCAATAAAAGTAACATGATAATGGGTTCCGCCAAGAGATAATACTTGAGTCAGTCCCTATACATCTGTATGCACAAGATCTAACTTTTCAATCTTCTTTTTCTTTCCAACTCTAATAAAATACAAATCAACTTGCTTCAAATATGGAAGCAACTTCCTTGAATGGAGAATATACATCCCCTTCTCACTCATGTTCCCAAGCTTATGATGCGACAATGTTGTATTCAATCCTATATAATCTAAAGAGATAGAAGAGTCAACATTACTAGTACATAAATACAATGTATATACCTTCTCTCGTTCGTTATTACTAGTGATCCTTTAATGACCTTCCATTTTTTCTCTAAATCTAGATATACAACATTCACTTCTCAATTTCCCTGTTAAAATTATATTTCTTCTCAAATAAAAATTGTGCCTTACCTCTTTCAACAACCATTGCTTTCCTTTATTTAGCTTTAACTGTTTCTTACCTTTTTCAACAATTTTACATGGTTCATCAACACCCAAATAAACCTATCCAAAATCACCTTGAATATAATCTCGAAAACATTTTTATGTGGTGTAGCATGAAATAAAGCCCTTGAATCTAATAGCCAAGAATCAATAGTAATATCTAATGAAAGGGTCAAAGCATCTTGTAAGACATCACTTGCTACATTTAATTCCTAATTATTCTCCTATTATCCATCTCCTTGTTTATTTAGAGATATGTTGTCTTTCTTCATATGTCCTTTATTCACACAATTCCAACACTCTATATTTCCTAGTATGTATTTGGATCCTCCCTTCTTAGTATTTCCAAAAATACTGAGATCTTTCCTCTCTCCCTTTGTCTTCCCCTATTCTCCGAGGTCAATGCATTACCTGGTGTCTCACCTATGCTTTTCACGCATTTCCTCGCCAAGGATAACACCAACAATATAATAAAATTTATTGTTTAAACTAGATATAAAGTTACTTACAACCATGACCAAGTTGTTCCAACTTTCTGAAAATTAGAACAATATTAAAATATCCCTAACCTCATCATCAAAGTTCACTCCTACAGAAGTTAACTGATTAGCATCTGTATTAAATTCATTTAAACAGCTGGAAACATACATGCATTCTGACATCTTAATATTGAATAATTGATTCATTATAAATATCTTGTTTGTCATGTCCTGCCCTTAGTGACCACTTGGCCAAGACCTACCCATCAATATCCTTATGGGTCGCGGAGGGAATTTTAATTAATTGGGATTAATTTTGTTGCAAGCCTTAGTTTGCAATAAGTCATAAGTAAATTTTATTTTCTTTATTTCCCCATTAATTAGTTCATTTGGATAATATTGAATATGGTGTGGCTAGGATGGCACACCCTGAAAAAGGGATAAGGTTTGGAACTATGGAAAGATTGTTAAAAAGGAAGAAATCCGGAAGGAGAGTGTGCCAAAGTAAAAATCAGTGCGAAGCAGGAAAATGGAGAAAGCAAGGAAATCATGGCTTTTGGGAAAAAAAGGTAGGAAAATGGGAAAAATAAATAAACTAAGGTAAAAGAAGATAAATCTAAAAAAAGTAGGAAAAGCCAAAAAGGAAATGCAAAAGCAGCAAAGTAAGAAAAAGAAGAAAAATACAGAAAGAAAAGCAAAAGATCACAAAGCCAGAACATTCTAATATAGCTCATGAGGGTGCATTGGCCAAGGATACTTACCCAAGAAGTCATATTTTCTATAAAAACATGATTTAGTGCACCTCTAACATATTGTTCCAGTTTCAATATTGAATAGAGAACTCCAAGCTTCTCTGAATTGGGATATGTGCCCCTAGTCACAACCGAGAGGTGTGCCCTAGTTTCTTTTCCAAATGATATGCAAAGAGTAATGGATTTCAACCATTGATATTTATTTATTTTCAACTGAAATATATTCCATCTGAGTTTGGGATTCTTAATAGATTTTATGAATTCCTCCATTCGAATCTCGAGGATTTACAGTTTTTCCACATGCTGATGAGTTTTGTATTAGAGTATGTTATGTATGAGATTCATTTGAGAGGAATTATAATTCCTAATTGATGTATCTAAATTTTAATTGAACTTATGAAAATAGTTATGCAAATTCAAATAAGTAAAGTTTGAATTTCTCAAGCATTTTCTTCACCTAGTCTAGATTTCTATGGAAATTTGGTACTTTTCAGTTTTTATGTAATAAATGAACTTTTTACAATAAAATTTACTTCATTTCATTATTTGATGAATTTTATAATGTTAATGACCACATCCCATGTATGAAACTGACCATTTGTTTCCTTTAACCCTTGTTTGGGAAGCTATGAATTCAAGGTAGTTGTGCAGTCCCAAGGTGTCAATATGCTTGTATGTTTTAAACTTGTCAAAATATTTCCAAAACTGTAGGTTCGACCCAAGTATAATATATGATATGAATAATAAGTTCTCTAAGCCTCCATAAGTCGAAATCCTTCACCTTTGGTTTTGAGGAAGTTCCAAGCAACGGATTTAGTTTGCATATGCTAGGGTGCCCAAGAGCCTTGGAGTATACTTGAGCCTTGTTGATGTTAGAAACATAAAAGGTCCTAGTAAATCATGCATAGGATCCTGATCTATAACAATACTCCCTCCTTCCTTTGTTTTTGAACTTTTTCTCTCGAACCTTTTGTTAAATGACTACTTAAATCCTCACTTTCCACTGATTGTTTTGAGTGTTAGAGAAATTATGAATTAATGACCAATAAGATATGATTGGATCATTACAATGTTGGAGACGGAGCTTTTTTCATACAATTTATCCAATTCGTTAATCAATTCCTCCATTGTATTTTATTTTGAAATGTTGAAAGCCATCGACACTACTAGGCATAACTGTATCATTCCTAGTTCCTTTATGTCAAGAACCTACGGTTCTTTATCCTTCATAGTCATTGGCTTCTTTTCTTTTCTTCCCAATGGTAGGAAAATATCATTTTGATATAGATAGTCTTCCATTTACATATTCCATAGCTGGTATTTTTGGCCATTAGATTTCTTGACCTAAACTTTCCTTCATTTACCATTGCTCCCACTCGAACTAGGAACCCTCATTTCCTATGACTTTATCGGCCAAATAGACCTTCAACTATGCTTCCAATTGTTAGAAAAACAAGATCCCAGAGAAATAAAATAAAATATATGTGGAACTAAAACACATAAGAAAAAAATACAACAGAGCCACCAATATATGTGGTTCACCTGATATGGGATACATCCACCGAGAAACAAGAAATCCTTTGTTATATGATGTACAACAAAATGAAGGGATACAACCTGCAACACATCCAAAACAACACTCTTCTCTCTCGTAGTCTCTTACACATTACCTACACAAATACAATACAATGCCCTCTTTAAAACAGGGTTTCCTTATCGGGTAAAAAATACACAAAAAAATATCTACCACCATATTTGTAACCTAATGATGAATGGGTTAGATTAACTATGAAATTACAACATTTTACAAGGCAATTAGAAAAAAAATAGGGGCGCTTCCCCTTAACCCCAACCAAGGGTGTGGATTTAAAAATGTTGTCTCCCCCCTAGCACTAATAGTGGGGTCCCATAATTTTTTTTAAAATTGGTGCTTGAAAAAAATATAACAAACAATTAATGAAGAAGATAAAGCATAGTAACCAGCTATGATACCATGTTAGATTATTGAGAAATATACATGAACATACAACAATAACTTTGCTTACATGCAGGTGCTTATGATGTGTAGGAGGACGAAATGAGCTCCAAGAAGTGAAGAGGAAGGAGTTTACGGTGTTTTTGTAGGTGGCAAAGGTTTTAACAAATGATGATGGAGGACGAAGGGGGGGTGCCTCTGCTGCCCACAGAAGAAATGAAATTGATGAGATCCCAATTAACCTATCTGAACGATTGATCCTGGGTACAATGGGTATAATGGGAAAGGACCATAAACCTAGGAAATGTATTCCAAAAGCGTCTATGATCCCATCTATGGTGGTAACGTCTTTGAATCTGAAATATCGGATCCAGTTTATGACAGACTATGCTCTAATTGTAAAATTCATCAGTATTCAGCCATCTGAGAAAGCATTGATATGGTGGATCACCTCGTCTTGGAAACCAAAGGGGAATTTTGATCTCAATTTGGACTCAAAGGGATTTTTCACAATTTCATTTATCAGTCTGGAGGATAGGAACCATATCTTGGGTGGAGGACCTTATTTTTACTCTTTTGTTGGTCTCTTCTTACGTCCTTGGAAAAATAAACTATGTCTGAAACAGGGAGATATGCGAATTGCCCTTGTCTGGATTAGGATGTACTCTCTTCCCAATGAGTATTGGGACCTAGAAATATTATAGTATTTGGGAAACTATTTAGGGAAGTTCATCAAGATATCTGAGTAAACAAATATTCAATGTTATACTGCTTATGCTTGAATTTGCACTTATATGGACCTATCTAAGGTATTACCGGAGGCAATCAGGATGATATGGGATGATGAGGACTGGCTGCAAAACCTGGACTATGAAAAAATTCCCTTTATATGTCGTAGATTCCATGAATATGGTCATTTATTTTGAGAATTCCCTCTGAATGATCCTAAATAGAAGTCAGGAAAGGAAGAAGACAGAGCTGATCTAGGCTTTACAAAAGTTGATTCTCGAAAGAGAGGAAGCCAGAAGCAAGAATATCAAGAAATTCATAAGAAAATTGCTTCCTCAAACCCTTTCGGTTTTCTGTAGAATAATGAGGGAGAGACCTCAAAAACAAGAAGCACCCTAAACAAGGTTCCCATTTCAGAGGATTAAAATCCTGACCAGAACCATGTCAAAGAATTAGAACTGAAAAATAATATCAGAGATGAAAATATGGGACAAGAATCGAAGGAGGAACCCAAGGATATGGAAGGGATTGAAAATGCATGTACTGAGAAAGATAAAGGCTACGTTCCTGAGGAATAAGTCATCCTCCTCAAGGAATCTATTTTGAAAGCTAGAACCTCAAATCTATGAGGAATTAGCCCAGGATCCCATAAGGAAAAAAAAACTTGAGGATCAAGGAAGGAAAACTGATCGAAAAACAAACAAACAAAGGGTGGAAGACGTAAGGAGGAGGTTAGTAGAGTTGGGACATTACCGACAATCAAATTTTCCCTAGGGTTGTAAGTTTTCCCCAACAAATATTTTATCCTGGAATATTCGAGGCTTAAATAGCCTGATATTAAATATTAAAATTCTGAGTAAAAATATCAAGAAGGAAAAGCTGACAATTGTGTTCTTGCAAGAAACAAAATGTTTAGCAGATCATATCCAAGAGATTAAGGGTATAATTTGGGCAAGAAGTGAAAGTATGGGGACAGATGCTAGAGTTTTTTTCTGTAGGTCTGAGCATCCTTTGGGATCCATCTAGGGTAACCCTAAGTGGGTTTCAAGGGATGCGTAACTCGCTCACAACAAATTTTAGGGTGGTGGGTTTTCCTATCTCTGGAATTGGGACGAATGTCTATGGGACACAAAAAGTAGGGGATAACCATGTTTTTCTGGGTTCTCTCAGAAGTCTTAGGGAGATCTTTCCAAAGGACCACTGGGTGGTGGGAGGCAATTTTAATCTAATCACTTCTTTAGAGGAAAAAAAAGTGGAAGACATTGCTTGGAGGAGGAATATGATCTTTTTAGGGAAACCATAGAGGATCTGGGTTTGGTGGATATCACTCCAGGGGAAGGATGGTTTACATGGAATAACAAAAGATTTGGGGAATGCCATATTGCTTAAAGATTGGACCGGTTTTTAGTTTCAGAATCCATAATTGAATTAGGGAGTGAAATCCATAGTGCAACGCTTTCGGGGAGGGGCTTTGATCACTGGCCAATTGAACTTATGTGGAGTGGGTTAGGATCTCAATTTAAGAAACCGTTCCATTTTGAACACTTTTGTTAAGGTCATGAGCATAGTATGTATAATTTCCAGCAAAACTTGAAGGGTTTGAAAGCTAAAATCAAGAAGTGGAATAAGGAGGAGTTTGGGAATATTTTTCATGAAAATAGATGGATGGAGGTCTACCTTCAGGAGATCCAAGATATTGGGACTAATAAAGGATAATCTATGGCCCTGAAATAGGAAGAGATATTATTAGAAGCAAAGCTAGAAGAACGAGAGAAACATGAAGAAATTATGCGGTGACAAAAATCCAGAATTTGATGGCTCCAAGAAGGAGAAAAGAACACCAAGTTTTTTCACCATTCAACCATCCAGAACATGTTTCAAAATAAAATCTATTCACTTAAAAATATCGAGGGAGAAATGGTGGACTTGAGGGAAGACATTGAAGTAGTCTTAAACACTCATTTTTCAGATATTTTAAGCGATCCTAGGTGGGATAGCTTAGAGGATATCGAATTTATTACAAGTGGAATCCTAAATTTGGTCTCCTTTGACTAGAATCAACTACTTATGAATACCATAACTCTTCAAGAGGTTCAAGAAGTGGTCTTTCAAATGAAGGGAGGCACCTCCCCAAGTCTGGATGGCTTTACTGTTAATTTTTTCATCATTTTTGGGAGATGGTCAAGATGGATGTCTGGAAAATAGTAGAGGATTCCAGTATTATGGGTCATATTATGCCTGCTCTAAATGTTAACTTCCTAACCCTAATCCCCAAATTTGAAGGAGAGGATACCCCAAACAAATTCATACCTATCAGTTTGTGTAATGTCATCTACAAAATTATTACTAAAATCATTTCTAATCGACTGAAACCCATTTTCCATCTCTTATATCTCTGGAGCAGACTGGTTTTGTGGAAGGGAGACAGATATCATATGGGATTATTTTGGTCCACGAAATTCTACACTCTCTCAAAAGCAAAAAAACCCCAGGTATGTTGGTCAAATTAGATATTGCTAAAGCTTATGACAAACTGAATTGGAAATTTATAAGGAAAATGCTTGAAGCTTTTGGTTTTAATCAAAATAGGTTAATTGGGTGGTGAATCTGGTTTTTTTTGCTTTTTTATCTATTATGGTTAACGGGGTTCCCTCAAAAATCATTAAACCACAAGGGGAATCAGACAAGGGGGTCCCTTGTCATCGTTTTTGTTTATTCTCATGGTTGAAGGCTTGGGGAGATCTATATCAGCCCTACGAGATAGTAATTCCATTAGAGGTTTAAGAGGGACCACTAGAGGGGATAGAAAAACCCACTAGCAATTTGTTGATGATACCATGCTTATGGGCCATCCCTCTATTCAAAAAGCTGGTAGTTTCAAGCATTTCCTTGAAATTTTTGGCCAAACGTCAAGTTTAGAGGTGAATTCTCAAAAATCTCAGATTTTCTTTTTTAAAACACCCAGGATTGCTCGCCACAATATATATCGAATCCTGGGGTTTCAGGAAATCTCCCTTCTGTCCAAATAAATGGTTACTCCTCTAATCAATTCCATAGCTAAACATGGTTCATGGATTGATTTGCTTGATAATATTAATAAACGCTTGGGAAATTGGACGTTGAGACCACTAAACTTGGTTGGTCGCCTAGTTCTGGTCAACTATGTGCTCCAAGCCACGCCAGCTTATCTGTTTTCCTCGATGATGGCTCCAAAAACAATTCTGAGGGATCTACAAAATATTCAACGAAAATTTCTTTGGAGTGGAACCCAAGATCCCCTCAAATGGTCCTTAGTAAATTGGGATATTATTTGTACTCCTAAGTCGCAATGTGGGTTGGGGCTTCGTGACCCTGAAAAGGAAAGGTTAGTGGTCGGGGAGAAACTATGGTGGAGATGGGTAACTCATACCCAGGAACCCTGAGCCAAATTGTGGCATTCCAAATATGCGGAAGTTTGGGAGGCTCGAAATTTGATTCGGTTATTCGAGGATAAACCTGGGTCGCACATATGGCGCACAGATTGGAAATGCCGCAGCTTGGTCCAGGAGCATAGTTTTTGGGAGGTTCGAAATGGTTACTAGGAGAGGATTTGGGAGGATTCATGGAAACAACTCCCGCCACTAGGGAGGAATGGGATGTTCCATTTGGTGCATGAGGAATGCAGATCCAGGGGAATATCTTGAGTTAAATACCTATGGGGGGCCTAGGTTCTCTGAACCATTTATCATTTGTGGTATCCTCGAACCTGGTTGGATGTGTTAGGTCCAATGGTAGAAGTGGAATGTCTAGAAGAGGAACTAAATAACCATAGAATTAGATGGCATGAGGGAAATGATAAACTCTGCTGGGGTTACCCTCAGAAAGGCTTCTTTTCCTTAAAAGAAGATTATAATTTGTTGATTCGAAATAATATGGACCAAGAAGACAAAACCTAGAGCACTCTATAGGGGAAGAAGTGTTGGCCCAAAATTTCAATTTTTGCTCGTTTGTCATAAGAAACATAATTCTAATGAGAGAAAACTTACAAAAATGCAGGTTGGTTGAACCATACTGGTGTTCCATGTGCGAACAATCTGAGGAGACTTTTTCCCATCTCCTAGACTCCTGCAATTTCTCTTCTGAGCTCTAGGATTGTGGAGCAGTGATGTTCCATTTCTCGGCTAGGATACGATATAATCGAGTCAGTTCACTGGTAAATTGGCCCAAACAAACCTCTCCAAAATCGTATTCTGAACCGCCTTTGGGAAATATTCTCTCAGTTTCTGATGTGGGAAATTTGGCATGAACATAACTCTAGAATTTTCAGAGAGAAGGCTAGTCTCAATTCAAAAGTCTGGGATAGTATTGCCAGTAAAATGAATGAAACCATTCTAATGGGGATTTGGGAGAATACGGACTGGGAGCCAACTGGTAAGGATAGGCAAATTATGCAAGACTGGGGCTTTAAGGGAATTTTGACAACACTACAAGAAAAAGTGGCAAAATATCTGAACTTGCAGAGTCTAGATTGATGGCTTCCTCCTCCGTCAGGCTTGTCCAAAATGAATTTTTATGGAGCATCGAAGGGTAATCCAAACCCGATAGGGTATTGTTTTATCATTCGTGACCAGTGGGGGGCTATATGATACTTTGGCTATGGATTCCTAGGAAGAGAGACAAATAATACGACAGAGATTGAAGGTCTATTGTAGGGTTTGGAATGGGGCATGGAAAACTTTAGCATGCCGATAGTCGTGGAAGGAGACTCACAATTGTTTATCAACTTAGCTACAAAGTTGCAAAGTGGTGCCCAAAGTGTAAAGGTGGTTTCCTCGTGGCATTTGGAAGGTTGGGTGGAGATCCTACGCAACATTATAATCAATGGGCTCGCAGTGCAGTTCTCCCACGTTAGGAGGGGCAGCAATAAGTTGGTTGATAGCTTAGCCAACTTGGTAGTTAACACGCATAGAGATGTCAGGGAGAAGGACTGGGCAATGATCATCAATGGGATGGAACGCAGTAGATGTAAACTCCTTGATTTGCAGGACAAACCTAACCTCCAGGTGGTTGTCTGGAAGGGAGATCATACATGTGCAAGATCATGCTAGCACGTGGAGTCAAGTGGTGGCAATTTTCCATATTATGTCATGACCAGACACCCCCATTAATATCATCTGGTGTGTGTATATGATTAAGCTTAGATGATGGTGGGAGGAACAATATCATATGAAATCTGTAAGTCGAAAGGTTAAGTGCAGAAATGGAAAGATTTGTTTATAATTTGGGGATGGGAAAGGTATCATCATAATATGACGTGTAATCATAATGGCGTAGCACAGGTTTGGGATATTTAGCAAGACGCGGGGTGGTGGAGAGGATGACATGGTTTTACTGTGTGTTTTCTATTTCGTTCCCTTTGCTGAATTCTAGAGTTGATAGAATTGTGTTGGTTTGCTTACTATGGAAGGTAATAAGAGCAAGGGCAAACGGTTGTCTGATCAACTAGCGAATCATGAAAATGTGTCGAGGGCACAATGTCAAGCACTGTTGGAATCCTATATTTATGAGCTTGAATTTCCTTCGGAGATCCAGAATGTGGAAACGGAAAAAAACCTTTGGCAGGAGTTGGATCGACAAAATTTGAGGGATGAATGTAAGAAGGTAGAGGATTGGATCCTGGATACGGGCCATATGGTTGGGCATGTTAGTCTGTATGAAAAAAAGGTTGTGGTTTACTGGTTGATGAAGAATCTTGTAGGACGGGAAGACTAGGATAGGAAAAATGCTGATATGGGAGGAAATCCTCAAGGTCCGTGGAAATGCTCTATCTCGGTTGCAATTCAACGTGTGGAAGAAAAAATCGACTTTCTTATCTCTTGTATGGGATTTCAGTATCTGCCTTCTCCTCCTCCCAGAGCTTTGAAACCAGAATTTTCGAGTACCAATGAGCGTGGCAAGAAGGATCTGACTAACATTTTACCATAAGTTTGATTCTTTTGTTCTAGGTATGGACATGATTTCAGTCTTTATGTGTCTTCTTCTTTTTGGTAGCTATATGCACTATAAGGTCATTTGCTTCTTGTTGTTTTCTATAAGCGCTTAAAGGTTTATCGTTAGGTGTAAAGGGCATGTTTTCCACATTCTTTTTTGTCATGGTTTGATCTATAGTTTGGTTTTGTTGGGGGTGTGACATGAAGGATGTTTCCTTGGGAATGGTTTGAAGATTGTTGGCATGTTCATGATGCCTTTGAGTCTGTGGGTATGGGTTTTTGAGTCTGCAACTTGTGAGTTTGATGGAATTGAGTCTTTGGGCATGGGTAAAGTTTTTTGGGGCTCATCCTTTTGGGAAGAAATCATTTTGCGATTATCAGTCATATACGATGATCATCTCTGTAATGTTGTTTGTAAGGAACTTTGCGGCTGTTAATATAATGTGAATATTTTAATTACAAAAAAAAACTTTGATTACATGCAAATCAATAGCAAGAATATACTAGTATATCCTTCTATCCATACAAACACCAAATGATCAATTAGTAAGTAAGAGACAAGAGAGAAAAAAATAGTACACCAGATATATGTGGTAAACCCCCAAATGGAGAAACATCCAATGGGAAAGGTATGGCATTTTTCATTCTTCGGAAATCTCCAATCTTACACTTGATCTCCACACATAAGAATCATATCACACTCCATTTTCACATCATATCACAATTATGTTTCTACAACATGATGTCTCAATGACCCACCCTAAAATGGTTTCCTTCACCTCTATTATATACCTAGAGGTATGGAAAATTACATCCCATAATACATGTGGGATAAATGCTTTACCACTTATTCTATATAAAAAATGTTAATAAGAGAATTTATTAAATGATGCATCTGGGATAAATCCATTTTATAATATTAGAATTTTTTATGCCTTATTTAATAGATATGATCATTACACAACTGACAATACACAATTCATTATTACATATTCCAACGCATGAACTAGTGTTGGAGCTGTGTAAGTATTTAACTAAAAACACTTGTACCATACAAGATACTCTAATGAGAACCATCGACAGTCTACTAGTTGAACTAAAACAAATTTTCGCATATCAAATACGATGGGAGATAATTTACCATGCCACTTGGGAAAATTAAGTTTTCAATGTAATTTACAAACTAGTACCATGAGCAAACTTGTTCATTTGGTAGTTCTCTATGTATAACTCTCGAAATCTCCAAAATAAATAAATTAATATATATATAACCAAACTATGTATTACAACGAAAAATAATCATACCTATGATATATCATATTAGATACGAAGGTATATTGAACGATTGGGTTGGAGCACAATTCTAAGACATCAAAGGTTAGTAAGGTAGGGTATAATAAAATATATTTAGGTCATCGTGACGATAAGAATAATTTTACTACTAGTTTAGTAGTTATCAACAAAAACATTTATATCTATGTGGATAGTATGGCCCTGAATATTTTGACTAGAATAAGTAGTGGCCATAACATGTGTTCTACTTAAAGATTACATTAATGTTATGGTAAAAGAATGATAACAATCCCATTTATGACATTTCATTTATAAACATAAAAAATGAAACAAAGAACTAAATTTTAGGATCCCATCTAGATTCATCATGCACGTTACATACCCATCATTAGAACAATGCACCAAAGCTTCCTAATTCCTCTTATCTACTTAAGAAAGGAAGAATATTTTATCAATACTCACTAATCGTAAGAGTAATATAATTTATTAATCATACATTTACAAAAAAGTTAGTAACATATTCCATAGTTGTTTCAATATGTAATATAGATTAGGAGTATGTAACAAATTGCTATGAGAGCGAGGTTTTGTTTCTAGGAGACCAATGGGATTTAAAAATGAAAATTCTGTTAACATTATAATATTTTTTTAGTTTAACTAAGAAACTGACATATATGATTTTTTTTAAGATAGAGTGCAAGAAACTTGTGCTTTTATTTACTTTATGTGGAATGTTGTTGGAGAAGTAGATAATTACTTTATTTAACTTACATTACAGATGGTATACCTAGTTTTCAAACAACATAAAATCAACCAAAAATTGGTATGGAATTGGGATCTATTGAAAGAAAAGAATGCTTTCCAACGTGATTGAGACTATGAGAAGTTTATGGGAATAACTAAAAATATTAAAGGTTGATAATGAAAAAATAGTAAACTCTCAAGAAGAAGAACATGAATTAAATGTTGTCTTTTTGCAGAATTTGGTCTAAATGAAAACTCCAAAATAACATGGTCACACTTACAGTAATGTTGGTAAAGGTTCTTCAGGGAAGAAACCTCATAAAGATAAAGACTTGAGCTCTTTTGAAGAAGTTGAAACTTCTTGTTGGGATATGATACCGTTCGTTGGGTTAAGATACATATTTATAGTAAGCATGCATATTGACTCATATATTTAAACACAACTAACATAAAAATGACACACAACACATCAACACAATACACAAAAAAATACCCTGGAAACCCCTCTACTAGGGAAAACCAACAAACCAGTGAGCTTTACTCCTCATATATTACTCAATGCATTTAACTAGAATTTTACAATAATGATTTAATAGAGACCAATCACACTTCATTCTACCACATAGATATTTGCATAGTCTTTACATCTTATTTTTAGATGCAATACATACACTAGTTCAAGGTACCTAAGTTAGTTACAACCAACTGCTCATTAATGACAATCCATAAATCCCTAACCAAGTTCAATTATTATGTTATAACTGAATTGACCTAATGAACCTTTGGTCAACTTCCCATTGAGATTCTCGTCGTTTCAATGTCCATTGACTTCTCATCGACCAATCATTTTCTTTGACCAAACAACTATTTCATTATGTCAGTCGAGTAGACTTACATTGTTTGTTGAACTCTAACTCCATTTGACCTATAGACCAGTCAACTATCAACTTTGATCATCGATTTCATGCAAAGAATATAACATTCCAATATTCTCCCACTTATTGTTGTCTTTACATAAATAGGATCTTCGGAGCTTCTATTCACTTAAGTAGGTCTAGCAAGCCCATCGATTCTATACACCATGAAAAAAATTTAGTACTCACCAACTTAGTCAATGAGTTTACAAGATTCTTCACAATTTCTACCTTTTCCAACAATACCTTCTAGTTATTCACCATTTCTCTCACAAAATGGTATTATGCATTGATATGCTTTGTCTTTGAATGATATGTTGGGATATTTACTAGGAACATTGCACTTTGACTGTCACAATCCAGCCTAACAACATGCTGACAAAACCCAACCTTTGAACACAATCTTTGTAACCAAACAACTTCCTTACATGCATGAGTAGTTACCATATATTCAATCTCAGTAATTGACAATGAAATTATTGTATCCTACTCATCCAATTTACTGCTCCACCAAATAACTTGAAAACATATCCATTGGTTCACTATCTGCGATTGAGATATACAGCCCGGTCAGAGTTGAGAAAACCATTGTACATTTATTTCCTTGTTCTCAGGTTTCGCTTCATAGCATATTGTATAATTGGTCATGCCATGCAGATTCCTAAATACTCTCTTGACTGCGGTCCGGTGCTCATTTCCAGGTGTCTAAATGTACCTACTCAATACTCCCACTACATGGGCACTATCCAATTGAGTACATACCATAGCATACATAATACTAATAACATCACTGGCATATAGCACAAGTAACATGTATTCTATTTATTCATGTGGCTTAGGACACTGCTCAACGTATAATTTAACTCCCATGGGAACATGGACCTTGAACAATTTGCACTCTTGCATGTTGAAGAGTTCAAAATTTTCTCAACATATTTACTTTGATTTAACTAAATCCTTCTACTTACTGGATCATTAACTTTGACCTGAATATTATAATATGCTCTTATTACATTTTTTATAATCAACTCAAAGGGACTCGACCATAATTAAGGGTCAACCAAAATTAGGACTCGACCATAATGAAGGGTCAACCAAAAGTAGGACTCAACCATAATTACAAATTATTGAGTCGACTTTGACCAACATTACTAAATTGACTCAACTTGATGAATGGAAAACTACACATAGTATTATAATAAAAAATTAAGTATCCAAGTCGACTACAAACCAAGAATTTGATGGAAAAATTGCTCGTCATGAAGTGATTTACCCGTCAAATACAGTAAAAAAACAAAAAACAACCATGATTCTGCTTTAAAACAAGTTACATAATTGTCAAAGTGCTCAGTTTCTCGATAGTTATGATGTGCTCTTGTGGTCGAGTGATCGAATATCTAGTCGACAATTCATGCTTGAGATGTTCCTATCAATGGTTATGTCAAACTCGGTGCAGTCGATACACCTTAATCAGTAGAAGGATGAACCACCAACTCTTGTCGATGGATTGTTGTTGATTCCCTTACAATGTACTTTGTTCTTTTTATGTTCTCCACTTGAATATATAAATGAAAGAAGAGTTATATTCTCACCTCGACTAGTTCTACAAGATCTTGGATATATCGTTGACAGTAGTCATTTCTTCAAAGTGTTTGGTATGGTTACTCTGATCTATCCAATGTAATAACTTCTTGGGTGGGATAAACAACAGGACACATCTCCTACCAAAGCAATTGATCAATAATATCAACATAACTTATAACAACCAATAGCCCCACTGGTTCCGTTGATTACAATGAATGAATTATATCGGTGTTACAAATTAGTTCAATGTGTTATGCATGTCTTTTTTTTCCCTCGATTCTCGTAGATGCATCAATCCACAACTATCTTCAAGGATTTATCAAAGCCAACTATGGGTCTCATTTCCTCACATTTTAGATTAAATGAAGAATGGCCCCATCCATAGTAAGTCATATCTTTTCGCTCATCACTTTTCATCAACCATTTGATATCAAGATTGTCGTGAATCTTAATCCACTACTATAGTCAAGTTTATTTCCAACAAATTATGTTTTCTACTGTGATTTATTTAGGGCAATGGTTGCTCACTTGTCATTGGTAAAGACTCCACACAATATCCGAGTAGGGTTTACGAGTAGTTCGCACTAGAAGTAGCTACCATCATTACAACTATACCAGATTTATCCATTGAAAAGAAAAAAGCATAAGCATTATTTTTTAGTTTTTTTATGAGCATCTTTTAACAACTAAGCAATATACTTTAGGTCCATTTCCCCTGTCTTTGTCATGTTCAAGGAGGATCTCTTCAAAAAGTTAAGGGATCATTTTCACATAGCATTAATTACACTAGCAACATCATATTCTTTTATCATCAACAAAACTTTTAGGTTTACTAATTACTTACATTACTTTATAATATTCTACGAGTAGGTTTTCCACTTTTCTTGAGCATGTTTAGCAGCCATTATTTTTTTATCCACGAGCTGAACTAGGGCATGTGAACAATCTTTCTCTTGAATTTTTTCTTCCACCTCATGATTTTTTCCAGGTTTAGGGTACCCTCCATCCGCTGCTACTGTCACCCAGACCAAATGGGGGAGAAAATATTTCTAATATGTTAAAACCATAGGCTTCAACCAACATTAAGGAAAATGACCATAATACACACACACATGAATCCATCAAGATGAGAGGTTGGACATAACATTTGGTAGTTTGTATTCATCTTGAAATAAGTATCTATACATAGTAGAAATGGTTGGAGCCGTTACACCCGCTCCAACTACTCATTCAATAAATTACATCATAAGATAATAATGACAATTAAGGGGGGAAAGGCTCCCTCCAACAAAGTTCAATACTATTGTCAACCTAACTTTGTTCACTTGTAACATTTGAGGAGTTTTTCTTGCAAACATAACTAGTTCATGTAATCCATATCATGCACCCCAATATATCACCAAACGGCAATTTTGTGCCTCACCTAGTTTAGTCAAACCAACACTTCACTATTTTTTTACTTAGGTGCAATTTATCCTTTATTTTTTTTGCAAGTTGAATTAAAAATCACTCGAGAACAACATGACCTATATAAAACCAAAAAATTACTTCTATTTGGTTTCTACACTTCATCAACTCTCATTTCATAGGGGAGAAGGTAGAGGCTAGTTTTCAATCTTAAGGTTTCTCAACACTTGTGATGTAATCAAGTATTCGTTGACATACATGTTTTTAGGGTTGTTCATGTTTTGGGTAAACTTTGGTGGTAGGTTGTGGCAAATAGCATTCATTATACATGTTTTGATGTTGTCGACATGTCTCTTTGGGAAGCAGTTGATATTTGGGACATTTCTAAACATGTTCCAAGTACAGGTTGATCTGAATGTATGGAGGGGGGATATTATGCATCATTAAAATTGGACAGATGTTTACATGTTGCTAGCAGAATAGCTCATGGGAATAAAACCATGAGACCATTGGTTTCATGAGGTACTAGCTTTTTCTTTAGTAGTATTTGTACCTTCATGAGCATCAATCTTAGAAACTTTTTAGATTAATGGGGGAATTGTTGTCCATATTGAATACAAATGTGTATATCATTGTACATAATAATAAGACATTAGGAAAATAAAGGTGATAATGGTTAATTAATAACTTTAGTTTTTATTTAGTTTTAGGAAGTTATTATTCATAGAGTTTTAGCTATACTATTTATGTCTATGTGAGGTTGATGGCTCTTAGATATTATTTTCCAAGATAAATAGGAAATATTGCAAACATGATAGTCAATAGAATCAAGTAAAATATATGCTTCTATTACAATGGAGCCCAGTGATAAAATGAGGTTGAACCTCTTTTTATATCACTGCTGAGGTAGTTGTCATATTATTACAATGTAACTACTTTATTATTATATAATTATCATTTTAATAGCCACTTATAAACCATGATTTTATTACATTATATAACCCATATACTCTAAAACCCCCTCTTAAGGATTACAATACAATTAAAAACATCATCTAAAACATTCTTCACATGATTCTATTTGAAAAAGTTTTAGCCAAGTAGGGCTCCATCAAGCTATCTCGTAACCCTCATAAAGGTGCAACTTCAAAGATGAATTCCCTTGTTCCTCAATTCCACCTCTTGGAACTTCCAAAATACATGTCCCTCAAGTTAAATTAACAAACAACAATCCACATGCATGTCTCATAAACCCATTATTCATCGGTAGTCCTAACGCCATAAGCTCTCAATAATACTTGGAAAAAGTTCATATTGAGCTTCACTTACACTTAATTCCTTCCTTGTCTAGAAAGTGTGGGCCTCTTAAACCATGAGAGTGTTATCTATTTACAATTTCCTTTACTTTGATTAGTTACATGGGTAAATATTTTTTTGCTACATTATAAGGAATGATACAAAGTTGAACAACAAATTTCCCTATGAAAATATCTCATTGATTGAGTCATTGAGGTACTTAGCTAGGGTGCTCACCTTGTTTTCTAGGAAGAGATTCTAAATATAGTGTTTATCCATGCCAATCTTACACTTGTTGAAAATAAACAATATAAACCCTGACTACTTAAAAAAACAAAATCAAACACCATCTTTATTGAGACATCAATGGGTAAGAATCAATCTAATTTTCTTACTTTCTTTTCCATGGGCATCAAGATCCCCTATTTTGGTAATTTTTTTAGAATTATAATTTCTTTTAAAATGATGGTTTTTACTTCTTGGAGACTATGCTTCACTATCATGATAAGTTGCAATTTATCATAAAAATATATATGATAGTTCAACATAATATTTCTCTTTACGGCTTCTACATATTCCCCTTGAATGGAAATGTCTCTCTTTCAATATTTGGGTTGGGCCAATCATGTGCTAAAATAATAATGTGAATAAATATTGACTATTCTTCGTCTCTTTAACCTACAACTTGCACTTTCTTAATAAACCCATTCAATTATTCATGGACCAAGTCTCAAGTGATGATTGACCCTGGCTTCTTCTATTTATAAATGAACCATGTGGCTCTTTTTCATTGACTAAAAATATCTTCAAACTACAAGAAAAAATAATTCCTCTTTGATATGGTGGTGAATACATTTATCTAAACTAACATATGAATTTATATTCCTTTGAATTGCCACAAACCCTTACACTGCAATTTTCTTTTTCACTTTTTAAATTGCTTTTCTCACAAATAAATCTATGCTTTTGTTAGATTTTAAAACCCTTTGTTCAATAAATAAACAAACTTTAATTTAAAATCACATTCCTCAAGGATTCATCTTTTTCCTTTTAATGTCTTCCCTTCGAAACTTTTAATTTTTCTATGGACTACACTCATATATTTTCACTCTTATATCATGTTAATATTTTAAATATAAGAAAACATGTAAATATGATTAAACCTAATGGACTCGTGTAAAATATATGATTTATTACAATGAAATCAATTGATATAAAGAAATTAATACCATTTTTTATATCATTGTTGAGGTAGTTATGATATTGTTACAATGTAACTACTTTATTATCTAGTTATCATTTTAGTAGTCGCTTATAAATTATGACATTAGTATATCAGATAAACCTTGTACTCTTACATTATCCCTTCATGATATTCATTGTACATTATTTCTTGATATATTAATAAACTAGTTCTTTGTTTCTATGTTGCACTCTACATTTCCTAATAGAAGCTGGTTGATTGAAAATGTACTAAAGATATTGGAGGGGTATGAATTTCTTATTTTTATTTTGGAGCTAACTCCAAAGAACTCTTTCAAGAGGATAAAGTGTTAAATATATTGAAAGAAGAATCATACTTTGTTATTATAGTTTAAATTTCCCAATGAACCTAGGAGGTTCTAGAGGGAGTAATGAGAGTGATTTATCCTTATCAAGGTTGTTTTGGAGTTTTTGAAATACCTAAGCATAGATTTGCAAGTATTTACATTGTAAATTAATACTTTTAAGTTTATTACAAAAGGGTTTTCTAACCAAAAAAATATTTGTGTAGTGGAAAGAATTGATGCATGTATTTCCTTTATTTGTTGTTATTATTGTATTTAATGGATAATATGCATTGAAACACATGATTCATAAACATACACAAAGCACTTAATTTATTATAACAGAATCCATTATGAATTCAATGGGAAATTTGATGGGCGTACTAGAATACATATCAGTTTGGTATATGAGATGGTTTTTCTTTTTCTTTTTTGGTAGTCATTAATGTATCATGAAAACTTGATTTGTATATTTGCTAAGTGGGGATGCATTGCATCAAATTTTAACCCCATAGTATAGATTCAAGAAGAAATGAAATAATAGATTATCATGATGTATACCTTGATGAAGAAAGATTCTAGAGATTGGAGTCTTTAGTAGATAACATTATTAACATGCCCCAATATTTAGGTTGAGTAATGGATAATAAGAACAAGAATGAAGAATTTGAATCATCCACAAGTGAAAAACAGATACTAAACAATACCATAATCAGTTGGAGTAGAATATTTTGTGGAGAATATTATTATCAACCTCCTTAAGAATCCATTTAATGACTAGTCTAAAGTTGACATCAAGCCTTGTGATGGCCATAAGAACCCTAGAAAACTAGGCAACTAGTTAAGACAATTAGAGGATTGTTTAAATTGTTATGGGTTTCTTGATATAGATAAAACATATTTTCTCTTGATTAAATATGGAAGGCTAATCACTTATATGATGAGACAGTTTATGTCAAGATTTACATAAGCAAAAGTAAATTGTGTATTGAAATAGTTCAATACTATTATCAACTTAATTTTGTACACTTATACAATTTCAATATTGTTTTCTCATAAACATCACTAGCTCATGTGTAATCCACATCATGCATCTCATTATATCATATGATGAATTTTATGTACCCTTTCATAGCCTAGTCAAACCATATATTGGCAATTTTTGAGTGGGGAACAATTTAACCTCTATTTGTTGTGCAGGTTGCACAATAAATTCCTTGAGAACCACATGACGTTTGTAAAACAAAAAAAATATCTAGTCCAATGTTTAACACCCCAAAACATAATTATGATTTGGTATTATTAAACTAGATTAATTATTGAGGAGATATAATTAATAAAAGTAGATATTATTCAAATTGAGAAACATGAAAAGAAATTATAATAAAGTGAATTAACTAATAAAAGTTAGTTAAGTCAATTAATCTTAATTAGGAAAATTACTAAGGCCATTTGGAACTCATGCATAAATAACTAAAATTTAATTAATTCGGGAAAATGCCTGCATAAATGAGGGAAACATGGGGAGATCAAAGGGGTTGTTGATTGTTTGCTATTTTGTGGAGGGGGATTTTGGGATTTTTAGTGGAATTGAAGGCTTGTTGTTGGTTGTTTGAGAAGGGGAAACTATTGGTTATTGATGTTTTTCCATGGGATCAAATGGGCTAGCATGGTATGGTATTTGACTGTTGGGGGCTTGGGGGCCTCATCATTTTTATGTTGGGGAATTAGGTTGGGAGGAGAGTTGTTCCCCCGAACCCGTTGTGACCGTGGGTGTTGGATGGAGAAGGAAAAGGGGAGAGCTTCTACAACCAAGGGCCTTAATCTCCCACTAGTTTAGTGACCTTCTTACCATTAATCAGTTAACTTTTATAAAGCAAAAGAAACATTGTTTAAATTAGTGCTAAGAAGTTTCTCTGTAATTAAATAGAAAATCAAAGTTAGTTTATCATGTTTCAGGGAATTTATATTCAATATTATATTTACCTGTAAATGAATGTTATAATTGTGTATAAAGGTAGGTTAACCCTTCTATTACCAAATGAGTCCTTATACCATAACTCATAATTGAACATATGTTATGGGAGTGTATGGACCTGTTTTGACCCCCATATTAATGAATTTAACCAAATCTCTTAGTTTTCCATAATGCCCAATAAGCTTGTGAACTTTCATTAATACATGAAGAGAGATTATATGGAAACTACTTTTAGATTGAGCTTTTTCTACAGAACTATAAAAAGAGGCTATGTGATGCATTTTGTATGGAATAAATGAGAGGAAATTTATTTTGTTGGAATGTCAAGAGATAGTTATAGAGACCATTGTTCGTCCTCTCAAGTTCCCTATTTTTTTCTTACACTCTTTGTCATTAGATTTTGGCCAACAAAAATGAACTTCTTTCTACAAGGATAGAGCTTGTCTTTAAGCATATGAGGAAAATGACACTCCCATGGAGATCCTAGAGTGCATCTTGTTGCAATTACTCTTCCTAAGTGTTTATTCCAAGTTATAGTCTTTTCCATTGGTGTAACATTACATTTATGACTTCTCTCTAGATAATTGGGTTGGAACTATATTCAAAGAAATAAATACATACTTTAGAGACACCTTATTTTTCTATAATTGTTTCAAGGTTAATTGTGATGTTTGCATGCCTATCCATTGTTGTTCATTTGTTTTTTATGCTTAGTTTCACAACCAAGTAACTTAGGCATATTTTCCACACTCATCCAATGAAATAATCAAAATGTATACTCTTGTTGAAAACCAATTATATATGTGGAAGAATACAAGTTCAAATGGAACTATATTATTAAACAAATTCAAGTACAAGGAGTTCAAGAATTTATAGAAAGGTTTAGGAAGAAGTGTATTCAACTAGGTATTGACCAATTGGATAAGAATATTTTGATAAAATACATTTGTGGATTGTGGAACTATATTACAAACCAATTTGAGATTGATTAGAATTCAAAAATCTCAAAGAGGCTGGCGAAAAGATCCATACATAGAAGGAAATAATGGTAAGAACCCTACAAATGACCCTAAGACTTCCACAACAGAAGGTCAAAAGACATAGAGTAATAAAGGGAAGTGAAAACAAGGTAATAAGAATATTGTAAGGTGTCACCTTACATGTCGGAATATGAGTTTAATAAATATATATTTGATAATTGAAATGATCATTTACAGAGATAGTGATCCATGTTAAATATGGTTGATAGGATAATAGACACGACTATTAATAATTAGACATTCCCTATAATAACTAATAATTAATAATTAATTAACCTATTAGTGACTAAATAATAAACCAAATAGGTTTATTACAAGTCATCTGGCCTTGAAAATATTCATCCATGAATCTTCAGTGAGTGTGCTTCAACTAGAAGTCTTTTCATGAATAATGGTACCACGGTTTAGAAGTTCTTGAAATAATTGGTCACATTTCCATTCAAATATTTTCATGCATATGATTCTATAGATAAACACATAACAACTATATGTAGTATTATTATGAGCTTCTAATCTAGAATGGTGTTATTTCGATCTTCTAATTTGACGTAGATTTATGATATTTATGCATGCTTTGATATGGTTTTTTTTCTATAGTGGTAACTACTAATAATAGACTTACTTCCTTGTCTAGCAAGCTAGTCTTTAGTTTTTCCCAGGGAACCTTTTGATGTTGAGATTCTAGAACATCTTGAGTTACGACCACTGGTAGGATGTTCATTTCTTTGTTTGTCAAAGCATTTTCTAGGTTTCATTCTTCTACGTTATCTTGATTAAGGTCATCCTGAACGCTTTTATTTTCATCATTGTATTCTTCTACGAATTTAATTTGTTTATAATTGTTGTTAACAATGACTTCATTTTTAACCAATTTTGTGTTTTATTATTATTACATTTTACATCATCGTCGTTTTCATTACAATTTGTTATTGACATTGTGATTGTCAATATCAACTTGATCTTCCAGATCATTGTCTTCTACCTTTTCTATTTCATCATCATTGTTATCATCTTCCTTAACAAGTTCTTGTTCCAGAGTTCCACTAGACAATTTTATAGATTTTTTAGCTGGTGTATTAATGTGCCTTACTTCCCTACCTTGTAAAAAGTCACAACGAAATTATGGTAGACATACATATTTTTGATTGAGTATCGTATTTTTAGGTTTGTAGTTGGGGTGTCTTTTGTTATCCCTCTCGAGGTATGGTGGCCTGAATCTCTTATGAGGAGGGATAGAAGGAGGTCGTCATCGTGGCCTCCCTTGTACCTCTCTACTTTGTCACTTGGGCGTCAAAACCACTTCTTCTATTGGGAGTGCAAATGCAGTTTCCAAATTTCCCTTGCTTGAAAATTTGGAGACCGCAACCGATTTGCTATCGCAGGTTCCATAGAATTTTCCCGCTTTTCCTTGCTTGAGAGGTGAGATGTTGTAGTTGCTTCTTCTTCATAGGCTTCTTCATCATCTTCCCTCAACATTGGCTTGTTTTAAGCAAAAAATTCTTCGGTGTCATATCTTCCTACAAGTTCTTGCTTGATTCCATCTTCTTCTGTCGTGGGTGCAAAATCAGTTCCCAACTCTTCTTTATTTGGAAATTCTGGGGGCGTAACCTCTTCTGCTATCGTAGGTGCATAACAGTTTCCTGCTTTCCCTCACTTGAGAAGTGAGATGTCATAGTTGCTTCTTCTTCATAGACTTCTTCATCATTTTGTCTCAACCTTGGCTCAGTTTGAATAGTAAATTATTTGGGGTCTGATCTTTCTACAAGTTCTTCCTTTGTTTTTTTCCTATCTATTTCCTCTTTTATTTCCAATACGATAATTTCAATTTGGTGTACGTTTCCTCTTCCCTAAGGCATCTCCTTTCGATTTCCTTGAGTTTGGATTCAATAATCCTTCTCAGCTTTTGGCCATACATGATTTCATTAAATGTTTAAAACATATCGATTCCAGTTTGTGAAAATCTTCAAGAAGATTTTGATTTTTTTTAATATTATTATTATTATTATTGTTTCTATAAACTATATATATAGTTTAATATATAGTTTTTTTAAGAAAACTAATAATAATAATTATTATTATTATAGATTAATAATAATAATAATAATAATATACATAGTGTGGAGGTTTGAAGGAATGGAGTGTAAAATAAATTATTATATAAAATAATAATATTATTATAATATTATAATAATATTAATGTTTTTTTTTGTGTTTTTTTGATGTAAGTAGGGCTCACGTGGAGCGTGGAGAGAAGTAGGGAAGGATGAAAAAGATAGCTATGAAGTGCAAAGTTGTCGGTTGGGTTATGGTAAAGGGGAAGACTAATAAAGTGGTGATGGAGGTGGAAGCGTAGGAGGGAACAGAGAGAGGAAGGAGTGTTGTGTGAAGTGAAGGCACACATAAGGTGGATTAGGGTGGACGAGGAAGGAACGGAGGAGAGGGTGGGTGTGGTGGTGGGTGGAAGATGACAGAAGATGGAAGAATATGGCAGAAGAGAAGGTGAATATTGGGCATGCATGGAGGCATGGTCGCCCGCGGTGGAGGAAGGCAAGGTGGAGGAGGGGGGGCGCTTGGTGGGGAAGGTCGCGTGGTGAAGGAGAGAGGGAGCGGGGGTAGGCATGGGAGTGGCCGTGCATGTGTGAGTAGAGGAGGATAATGTAGGCATTGGTAGAGGTGTGGGAGTAGAGTCGGTTGGTTTTGCGGGAGCGGAGGTGGAGCAGGAGTTGGAAGCTGAGGTAAGCTGGAGCAGAAATGGAGCAGGCACGGTGAGAGCGATGGAGGCTGAATGGGAGAGTGTTGGTGGGGAAATAAAGAATGGGGGATTGGTGCAAATGGAGGAGTGATGGTCCGAGAGGAATGAAGAGAGGGGGATGGGTGAAGTGGAAAGAGTGTTGTGGGAGAGATGGTGATGAGGAATGAATGCGTGAGAGTGAGATGAACTCTAGGAATATTTTGAGAGCTTGAGGGAACTTGGATCTGATACCAATTGTAAGGTATCAGCTTACATGTTGGAATCTGAGTTTAATAAATATATATTTCATAATTGAATTGATGACTTACAAAGATAGTGATTCATTTTAAATATAGATGATAGGATAATAGACACGACTATTAATAATTAGACATGCCCTATAATAACTAATAATTAATAATGAATTAACCTATTAGTGACTAAATAATAAACCAATTAGGTTTATTACAAATATTATCAATGCCACACAAAAAACATCTTGATGTTTGATCATTACAATTCTAAGAATGGGTATGACAAGGGCCATTGCTGGGAAGTACACCTAGAGATGATTCCAAAGAAAAAAGTTTGTAAAAGACCCTTGAAAGTTCCATTGAAGAAACTTGAAGTGTAAGATATTGAAGGTACATATGATGCCAATGACAAAGTCTCATTGGTAAGGATAAGGATGATAATAAGGGTAGGGATGTTAAAAATATACCCTTTGTTGAAGAGAATAAATATATTTCCAGTCTTCAGGAGAAATATTTAGATGGAATGAGTGATATATACTTACATCTTCAAATTCTTATCAAGAAGACAATGGTGACAACTATCTTTGATTATGTAGTTACAAGACTATGGTTTCTGAACCCTTGCTTCAACTATTGGGTTTAAAGCCTATAGCACATCCAAATCCATATCATTTATGGCATTTACATAAGTAGGCATGATTCAAGAGCATCCTTGTCGAAGTAAGTTATCCTACATATATTTTCCTTGTTATTGAAGAAGGAAAGAACTTTTTTCATTCAAGTACTATAAAGTTTAGGGATGGAATCAGGGCATAAGATGATTTGTTTGTATACAACTTAGTAAGGAATTCATAACAACTTTCTAAGTTTTAATTTGTCTTGTACTCAACCCTTAGGTTGATTTTAGTGACAACTATTTACATTCCTAGAAAAGTGAAAAATTAGTGAAGATTGACCAAAATCTTGGAAATGCTAACAATATGGCATACACATTTAGTTGAAAATGTTGTGAAATTTAGAATTTCATACTTGGTTTTCCTCTAACATTCCTTTTACCAAGGTTAAAGTGCAATTTTTAGGGCATACAAGGCTGATTTGCACTTCTTTCACAAGAGAGTAGATGTTTCTTGGTTTTCTATGTAACAACAACTTTTTGAATTGGGATTACAAATATAACTATATGGGAAGGATAGGCAAGTTATGATGAACACTTAAGAAATTGAAAATAAAATTTTGGACTTGTAATGAAGATTCAATGTGCATTTTAGTAAAACTAGTCAAAATTATTCCAAACAATCAAAGAGATGATATAGTAGATTGATTGTGTTTAATTGAAGAATAATTTGAAACTTCTAATACATGGTTTTTGTAGGAATTGTTTCTAAGTACAACCATTTATAGTTGAATTTAATATGGGGATTTCAACATGGTTGAGTGTTACTAGTATAAATAAGGGGAATTATCGATGTTCCTACTAGCTAGGGAAAACAAAGTATGCCTAGCTTTAAAGGCCCATTATAAGCTATATGACCCTAACCATGAAAACACAAAGACTTGTAGAGGCTTGGTACACTTCGACTATGAAATACCTTAATAGGATGTAATGTACCAATCAGATATGATTGGACATCAATTCACCTTTCCAAAACATTTAAACCAAACAATGAAAACAAAGGGGCAGACTAGTCATTTTAACATGGGATCATGAGGTTTAGGGAAGATTGATTTAGGTTCATCTATTGAGGCACCCAATAGGGATTAGCAATGAATCAAATGATTTAGGTAGTGGAGGAATCCATGAAAGGTATTGCTACAATCTATGAGTGCTCAGGATTGAAAACGATTCATTACTCTCTAGTTACAAAGATGAATCATATCCTAGGGATGGAAGTGATTTGGAACCCCTCACTATGCTCATTATCAAGACCCATTTAAGACCAAAAAGAGCTAATGAAATGTGACGCACACATCAAGGAAAGGGAATGATTTGGGATTATCAATATTATGTGTAGGATCTATCTTTCAGAACAAATCAATGAAATTTTGTTATGTTGTGATCTGCAAGACAATATATTGCAATAATGTGAAACAAGCTAGGATACATCAACAAACCCACAAAAAATCCTAAAATCTCTTCGAAGGAAATTAACATGAATTGAGAATTTAAATAATTTGTTTTAGGAACCTTGGAAGAAGAATGGATGCATAGGGCATGAAAGGATCTTGTCGAACCCCACATACAACCTAATAATGCTAGAAGACCACTACGCATTAGTGCAAAATCTGGGAAATCTAGTCATGCATCATGATTTCAACCAAGAGTTCATTTTTATTTTTTTCTATTCCTAGTTACCAAAGAGGGTGTCCATAGGGTGAGAATTCCTTACATAAGTTTCCATGACTTTATTCTTCCTTTATATTCTTTGGGTAATGAAGACCCCTCCCCATTCTCTTCTTCTCAATTTGCTACTCATTCCTTTTTATCTTTAGAATTTTTTCTTGTGAAATTTGCATTCTGATGACATTGAAGAATTCCTACCATTCATGAGATTTAATCGGTGTGATGTTCAATGTCATAGATTGTCCTTGACAATTAGATATGAAGTTTACTAGTTAAAAGAGTAGGATAAACTTCTTCTTCATGAACAACCCAAGACTATCATATCCAAACTCTTGTGGGATCAATCTTGAATTGGAAGAGTTTCTGATTGTGCATGCTGATCTTTATCTATAAAGAGAAGTTATTGCCAAATTTAGATTTTTGGATATCCCATTGGTTTGTTGTAGTAATACTTTTGGATATTTGATATATTATGTTGCATTGCCAGTGTTACAATATTATTACTTTTTTCATGGTGCTCGAGATATAATACATTTGTTGACAAAAAATCCACTCATCTCCAAGATTTCCTTCTCCCCTCTTTGAGGTTTTCGATTGACTAATTTCTCTTCTTAGAAATATAAATAGCAATGTGAATATAAGTTCCATAATTGAAGGGGGAAATAAAAATAGCTAAATCAAATAAAATGATAATTGAAAAAAGGTTATTATCTTTATTTGTTTGTTTTCCAATTGTCTACACAAAATTGATTGTGTGTGCAAGGATAATGATACACCGCATATAAGAATATTGTATATTCTTTCCACTTGCTAGTGTTATAATTGTCTTATAATGGTTGAGAGGTATATCTTAGTGTCTTGCTTCATCTCTTTTTTTTTGCAAAATAAATTCTCATTTTCAGTTTTGATAAGTTTATTTATGCATTATCATGAGAGTTCTCCATTGTGAAAAAGTATGAGGGTAGTAAAGAGGAAGAGGAAAGACCGAATTAAAAACACACATATCTTATACAAATACATTTCTTTCACCTTAACAACATCATCAAAATCCTCCTATTTATAGTTTCCTTGATTCCATCAAGAAGCTACACCACTCCTAGACAATGAAGGCATGCCATTTCCAACTATCAAAACTTAAGCATGGATAGATTATAACATTAAACAATCAAACTCCATTAGGATGCAAATCATGAGACCATTTTCCAATGCAGTGACATAACTGAAAACCTCATTGGCTATGACCTTACCTAAGCTTAGTACTTGGAACTTAGTACCTTAGATTGTTTTGGAGGACCTTACATGCTTTAGAAGGTATTAAGACTTGAAACTGAGATTGATATCAAGATTTAACCCATGATTAAGTCCAAGATCTTACTTGAACTTAGGATTATGAAAATTTTATTTTTAAATAAAACTTTCAATCAATATCTCATAATATAACTAAGTTCATTTTCAACTTGATTCCCAAGACGATTACTAAAATATTTGCAATAAATTTCGACAAAAAAACACTCATTTTCAACTGAATAGAAGGGTCTATGTCAACCATTATTTCAACCTAAATAATATTGGAAAATAACCTTTCAATTAGTATTGTGGCACTATTCTAGAGACTATATTTCAACTACAAATATTAGACCAAAAAAAGGACTTTTTGACTATATTTATAAGTTATCTCTCAACCTTAACTTTAACTAATTTATACCTAATTTGAGACCATTTTTTCAACTAATATTTTATCCAAATGGGTTGAAAATGTGGTTGAACGATCCTTTCACGGTATGTTTTCTTAAGGTATTTTACATCTTAGCAAATGTTATTTTTCTATGTGGTTGGGTTGAAAATAAGGTCAAAAATAAAGCTTATGGCTTATGGTTGTTGTGTGTGTGGTGAAAATCTTGGTGGCCGAGGCCTCAATGAGTTCATTGTTGTGTCACATTACCATATTATATGGTTTGCACCTATATCAAAGCTAACCTCTCTAAGATTGAAAATCCACTAGATGTTCCTAAAGTACCTACCTAAGTTGCTCATATTATGGCAACATATTAATTTTAGAGACTTTAAATTTGCCAACCTTTGCAATGAAGGAATCTCCATGCATTGGTAAAAAAAAAATCTGAGCTCTTTCATGGTTCAAACTCACAAATCTAATTTTCAACATATTTACCCTCAACCTATTATTAAATGATGTTGCAGTAGACCAACTTGCAAGATTGCAACATTTTATCATTGTTTTATGCATCACATGTACGATACTGTGTGCCCATGGATTTGTGTAATGTAAGGATGTTTGCCTCATTTGCAATATGGTTCTTATAATTTCATGCACTTTTTATAAATTAAAATTACAATAAGTTCCATGAGACTCATGGGACCTTTCAAATTAGGCTCTGTGTCATTTGTAAACATTTGCAACTTTAGTTCAATGAAGTGAGTTGAGATCTCTCTAGTCTAAAAGGGTGGGGTGTGCATCCCTTGAGAAGGAGGTAGAAGTGTGCATTTGTATAGTTGTCCCCAAGAGGGTGGGTGGTGGAGGTGTGCATCACCAATGATCATGGGTTGTGGTGGGGATGGGGGGTGAGGGGTGTGCATGTGTGCTTTAAATAAAAGCACGCATCCACCCTTGTATGAGAATCCGTAGAGAGGGAAGGTAGCTGTGGGGTGTGTGGCATGTGTGTGGTTTGCATAAATGCACCACCCCACGACCTTTAGAAAGTGTGTTGAAAGGTGGAGGTGTGTACTTATGCATCCTTGGAAAGATGGGTAGTGAGGGGTTGACAATGTGCATGTATGTGTGCAACACACAAACATGCATACCTTTAATCTCTCACCACCCACAGCTACTCAAGCTTGTAGGGATGAGAGTGAAAACATCCACATCCCAAACTCTTTAAATTAAAATTATAAAAAATAAAAACTTAAAATTAAAAATGCTAAGATATACAAATTTTACCTTATAGAAAGTTGTTTTTAATCCTATAAAAACTCTAAAAATTGTTTTAGTAAAGAAAACAATCATAGCTTTGATAATACATTTATTTTGCAAATGAGGTGAGGTGCAGTTGTTTTCGTGGTCATTTTTGAGCCACGAGGGGTATAATACCTTCAAACTCTTTCTCGCACGTTATAATTCATGGGATTCAAGTTTTGAATTCTAGAAAGAAAAGAAAAACTAAACAGAAGAAACCACCAAATATTAAACCTTACATTTTAACTCACGGTGAAATCCATCGAACATGGCCGTGTTACGTTGCCTCCATTAACTTAACTTTAGATGTGTAGAGGGAACAAAATGTCATTTCTAAACTTATGGTCTCGTGAGTGGTGTCAATATCATATTCAAACGGAGGATTCGTCAACTTTCATATCCCATTCTGATTTTTGATGATAGCATTAAATAATTTCAGCATAGCTGCTTTCCACTTATCATGAGAAATAATTTCTTCAAAGTTGGTTCATAGTCGGTAGGTAAATTCAATTCATAGTCAATTCATAATTGAAGATTTCATATCATTTAAGGAGTAAGCTAGTTATGGAGCAATCCTCCCTCATTGGACGGAGGAGGAGCAAAGTTAACGTTGACTTTGCTCCTCCTCCGTCCGATGGAGGGAGGATTGCTCCATAGCTAGCTCACTCCATCATTTACATCATTTGTATTTGAATTACCTACATTACCTCCATATTACTTTCTTAGACTTGGCTTGGGTGAAGCACAAAGAAAAAGAGTTGCAAGTTTATGACGTCGGTGGACAAATATGGATATCATTTTCATAATAGTGCCACTCCAACAGGTTACAGGTCATATCATTCGATGTATTTGATGTTATTATTAATAAAGATCTCTCTTTTCTGCCTAGATCAACGCGTTCATTTCGCGTTCATTTTATGTTCTTTAATTATGGAAGCCGAGTTGTTAAATGAAGTAATTCATATATTTGCAATCAATTATTTTATACATTTGTAATCATCTATTGTTGTAATTCTTACCTCTGTTGACAGGTGGTCGAAGGAGCATTTGGACATAAGAATTCAAGAAGAGGAAACTTCATAGGATGTTGAAATCTAGGTTGGTTTCTCATCTTTTTTGTTCATTTATATATTGGTTGTAAATTCTTGATTGATTTTTTCTTTTTGTGGATGGACAGTTGTCTTTAAGGTCAATTTGTTTGTGATGGTTCTAACCCAAGATCATTAGGGAACTTTTCCTCAAAACATAATTGGTGACTCCGTTGGGGATGTCTCCTTTTTTGGGTTAGTATAGGGTGTATTTTTGTGGTTTTTTTGTTTTGTTTCTATTCATGTAGTAGTACCTTGCAAAATCCTAATTTCAATCTTGAAACCTCTAAGGAAAAATTAATAGATTTTTTTTTTAAATCTAGAAATGTATGTTGTTTCCTGCTCAATACACATACATGTGCTATAATGTGTCCAGGCATGTATATATGCATCCTATTGTGCAGACATTAACATGTCTTCCTATACGTGGCCCTTTCTATTTGTAATGTACGGTAGTTTTAAATTCATATGCAAGCTACAACGCATGAAAGCGCATATATGTGTGGCCTATAGTGTTGAAAAGCATGTATTACCCTATATTTGCTCAGCTTGCAATTGCTTCTCAATTTTATTGTGGATTTTTGGGTTTGGAAGATTTTGATAAGTTGCATGGGTCTCTGTCAAATATTTTATGCTCTTAGGAAGTAGCATTTTTATAGCAAAAAGAAAAAAAAGAATCCTTAGATTGATGCTTTTTTGTTTTGATCCTTGTTGGGTTTGTTGAAGGTTTAAATAGTTTTTCTTTTAGGTTTGTCTGTCTATTAGTGGATTGTGTTGTTACTTTGGCTTACAATATGAACCTTTTAATGAATAATTGAACTATATTCCTACCTTGAATACACACCCTTTGTATTGAGCAGTCGTGTACATACGTGCATTTCTTGTCTAGCACCATATTACATAGCTAGGGCATGCATATACCCATAATAAAAGAATTCACTGTAGGATGCGTATATACCTGCTATAATAAATTTTAAGTGTAGGAATTGTATATACATGCCCTAATTTACTACAGGTCATACATATATACAAGATACCTTTAGTTAGGACACATATATGTCCTGCTTGGACCAAAAAAGGGTAAAAAGTTTCTTTTCTTTTTTGGATTTTTAGGTTTATTAGGTCTAGTGGGGATCTCAGTATTTCTTAGATTTTTGAAATTCTTATTTTTAAGCCTTTAAAATAATCATTTATCATGTTTTTTATTATTATTCCCTAAATGACAAGGAAAATTGAACTTTGCATGAAATCATAGTTTTCTTTCAATTCATTTAGGAATCTCTTAGGCATTATGATATTCTTGGGAGTTTTCATATAAAGGAAAAAATTAGATTGCTTTCGATAGTATTATCTCATGAAAATCAAAAGACTTGCTTGCTTTTGTTACACTAATTTCCATAAAAAGTTGCATCTTACTTAGATTTTAAAAGGTTATAGCCCACGGGGTGTAGAATACATGACTAAGGGGTGTACTGTTAAGAAACTCATTGCGTAAGGTCACTAGTTTGAAGCTATGTGGGTATTAGACTTAAACAAAAGGTTAAGCTTGGTCTTCCTTCTTATTGAAAGTTGTTTATGGTCAAGTATCTATTTTCAAAGGCTTAAGTGGTATTTTCCATTTGCAAGGAGTATCCATTGTATCTATTCCAGTTGAGAAAATCATATTTTCACATTTCCACATCCCTTTGAGTAACAATAGCCATTATAAAAATGAATGCTTCATTTAAAATTTATTAGACTTTTTGTTTGTAGGGTTCACCAACTAGTCTAGGTTAAGGCCTTGGATTAGGTTGTTGAGTATACTCTCTTAGGCCATTAATTTAAGCATAGGAATTTGTCCAGGGAGTAAAAATCTAAATTTCTTACAAGTGTGGCTAGGAAACTCCTATCAAATAGGAGATAAATACGAGGTCACATGAGGCTAAGTTGAGCAAATTATCCCTCCAGTACTTGTTCAATGTCTATGGATTCTTGTGTATACGGGTGTTCCTTAAGAACCGCCCTTATCCCTTTGTGGTTTCATTGCTTTGGAGGTTCAAGCATAGATACCCTACCCATACATACAATTTCCACTACCGACTATTCCCCTTGACTCTAACTATGAGTTGGTATCTATAGTTTCCATTCCTAAGTATTAAAGAGGTGATTGTAGGGGGCTTCCTACGATACCTTAGGAAAACATTGCTTCACACTTTTAGTACCCCTAAAGGGTGTCCCATACCTATTTCGGATACTTGCACCAATAAAGGTTGTTACATAGAGGTCAGGGACATTAGTTCTTTCATTCATTTGTTCTTTGGTTTCGAGACTTAATCAACTCGTGTCAATTTTTGGAAGGTCCTTGGTTTGCTTGTGTTGTTATCTTTACGACATTTTTAGCAATGTGCTCTTTGTTATTAGTTGGCCTTAGAAATTTCTTATTTTTGAATTAGAATTTATGGCTAGAGTTCACATGAACGCCAACTAAGGGACCCTATGCAAGGGGCTTCTTGCACTTTTTCATTTGTTGGAAACGTTGGTGCTCCCTTAATGGCCACTTTGAATATTCTTGGTTTCACTCTAGGGCTACTAGTTTGGTTTTTGTCCACTCTAAATGTTGTGAATGCTCCTTATGTGTTTTAAAGCAACCACTGCATGTTGAGGGGATTAAAACTCTTTACCCTCTTCACTAGTAACAAATTCTTGTCCTCCTTCTACCTCATGTGTTGAAATTCTTAGTAGTAGTAACTAATAGTCTAAAAGGAATAAAAGGATAAAGAATAGGAAAAAGATGTGAAGACAAGGGAGCATGCCATGAGCCATTGCAATTCATGGTCGGGGCAATTCCTTAGCCTCTTTGAGTGATGTTAGGAGAAATTCCTCAACCTCTATAAGTCATGTTGGGGGAAATTCCCCAGCTATTGCCAACCATGTTAGGGGAATGTCCCCAGCCACTTCCAGTCATCCTAGAGGAATGTCACTAGTCATTGTAAGTCATACTGGATATAGGTCATCAATCGTTGCAGGTCATATTGGAGACCCGTAACCATCCTCTGCAAGTCATACTCAAAGTACATCGTCAACCAATATGATTCATGTTGAGGACGCGTCATTGATCACTATGAGTCATGTTAATCACAAGTCACTAGTCAATGCAAGTCATACTAGAGACAAGCTACCAACTGATGCAATTCATACTGGAGACAAGCTACCAACTAATGCAATTCATACTGGAGACAAGCTACCAACTGATGTAATTCATACTGGAGACAAGATACCAACCATTTCAAGTCATGTTGGGGGCAAGAAACCAGTTGTTGCAAGTCATGTTGGCGGGGGGGGGAAGCAGCCAATATGAGTCATGTTGGACATATTGATACTATTAAGAAATTTAAATGAATAGAACACAAGCCTAAGTTTCCTTGTAAGCTTTGCAAAGGAGGTCACCTTGCTTAACTGTGACCTACTATTATAGAGGTACAAAGGGTTTGGTCCATGTCTCAAGAATCCTCTACTCCCAAACAACCTATGATTTCACAAAGACCTATTTAACCTTTGGTTGATGAAATGATCGAGTCAATGCAATCTTTGACTGATCCCATTCTTCATTGGGAGAGTGTTGATGTTGAAGTGGTTGAAACAATGCATTCTTTTGTCAATCTCACTCATCCTTTGGAGAGTGACAAGCTTCAAGTGGTTGAACTGATGCAATATTTGATTGGTAACGCTCTTCATTTTGAGAGTGATATGTCTACCATCCAAGTTTTCTTCACTGCTAGTTCAGAACTGTCTAAACAAGGGATCACTTAGTTGGATTTCAATGAACCCTTGTCAAGCTATAGAATTGCTTCCTTTGAATGCAATAGTATAGTTGGTCCTTTCCTTCCTTCATTTGCACCCTTCCAAACAAGGGTTCAAGTTAAACAAAATGCTATTGGTAATTGTATTGTAGATGAAGGATCCTCTTTTAGTATTTTATCTACATAATCTTAGAGAGGTTTGGGTTCTCCCATATTTATATCCCAAATTTGTATAGGCCCTATGATGAATATTTTATCTTAGATCATTGACATAATTTAAGGAAATAAATCTCATCAAAAATTACTCTCTTGTCACTGTAAACAAGTTCCACTAGCTGGCATCCAAGTATCACCAGTAAATCCAGCACTATGAAAGGGTTCAGATACATGCTTCACAATTATTCCAAAATAAATTTGAAGGTTAGGAAGTAGTTGTTTGCATTTAATGATCATAATTCATGGTAGACTATCTGAGGTTCAAGTTTCATGTAGTGTGTCTCCAGTTATTAAGGCCTCAATATACCCCCAAATCAACTAGCTCGGGGCCCCACTCTTCGATGTTTTAATTCAGATCTTTCGATTTGCTTCATCCGTCGATCGTATTCTTTTTCCTTTAATTGTTGATCGTTTGTTATCTAAATGGATTATTCTTGCTTGAATTCCCATTATTTTTCTTCACTTCATGTCATTCTCATGATTGAGTCCAACGATAGTCTTTTTGAACTTGTATGCATTGCAAAATGCTTCTTATTGCACACAATGCATTCACATGTTCTATTGTTCCTATTGGATTTTGAATAACCCTGACCCATGAAAGTGCCATATAACTTTGTCTTGGTTAATTGAAGCATCCACAAGGCACAAGCTAACTATGAACTACTTTTAGAAAGAATTGACACTTATGCCAAATGCTCAATGCCAAGTGCTCCAGATTTCAACCAACCATTTTGGAAGGTTAATATCTCTTAAACGATGAATAATGTCAAACAAAAAAATTTATTTTTATTAGTCTTGGAATTTAATCTAATTTTATAATAGAAAAATTATATTATAATCATTATAAAAAAAAATTTTGATTATATATTTATGATTTATGATTTGATTTGTATTATAATCATTATAAAATTTCTTTCTTCATTACATTAGTGACTAATGATTTGTGTTCTACTATTTTTTTAGACGTTTAAAGAGTTATGTTTGATTATATAATGCTATAACTAATTTGAAAATAAACAAGGTAGGCTACCAAGCAGCAAGTCCCTGCCAAGCGAGAAGTATAGTTAGTCTTACAATATTATTGAGCTTGATATTGTTGTTTAGATGATTGGCTTTTTTTGCTCGCCATTGTTCCTATGAATTTCATTGAAAATTTTTGGTAAAAATAACTTTGGGTCACTGCTATGGATTCTTTGAGAATAGGCCGAAGCACTTATATTGAGAGCAATAAACAATTGAAATTGCTTGACCTAGTGAATAAATATAGTTGTAAAAAGCTAGTCAACAATTGAAAATATAGATCTTGAACAAAAGTGCAAATATCTTCTTTGGAAATTACCAAAACTATTGGAAAAATAAGAATTCCTTGCAGAGAAAATTGTGTCTAGAAAACCATAGGCCATCGATAGTAACTTCAAGTACTAACCATGAAATGCAAATAGGAATAAGAATAGTAAAGTGGGTGGGAGAGGGGCATGGAATTAACCCTCGATGGATGCTTCATGGGATGTTGTTAAAGAATTTAAACTTTGATGCTTATATATATTGCACCTAGTCTATCTTTTTTTTTTATTGATTGTTGGATCGTGACCGATTGTATAGTAATAGGTAGAGAAGCACACGTATCATCTATGCCAAATCTAGGATGTGAGATTCTAGTTTTCACAAGAAGGCTTTCACTTGGATTGAACTCTGAGACTATGCTCCATTCAACCCATGCATAGTGCTTTGGCCTTGTAATGACATAGTTGAGCAAAGTTTTGTTCGAGATTCCTCCTACAAATTGCATAGGAAAAGTTGCAAACGATACTTTGAATAGTTGGTATGGATTATAGTGGTAGAAATCAACAATTGTAGATGTTTTGGTATGGATTATAGTGGTAGAAATCAACAATTACATATGTTTCAGATAAACAATAAGAATAGGTGCAAATACAAAAGAGTATATAAATCATTTTACTTCCTCTAAGTGGATTTTGATACGGGGTCAAAACCAGCCTTCTTACCTTGTTACTTATCATAATGTTTTATTTGTGTACATCATTGAATCCTTTGGCAAGACATAAGAGCTTAAAAAAAGATTAGTAGGCAATTTTGTTACTTATGCTCTTTTGGACATTCAATAAGTCATATGTTTTTTTTGTTGTTGATCTAGTTGCCTAAAGCATTTGTTTGTTTGCACCATGTGACTAAAGCATTTACTCTTTGCTTGCACCATGTGACTAGAGCTTGTTATATTAGCAAGGGCATTTATAAAAAAAATATTCTTCATCTTGATTCTATTCTTCCCAAAAGTAAACATTTTACTCATAGAATATGAGAATTCTCACTATGCCAGTGAGAATTCTTCCATGAGATGAGTCTTGATTGTAGGGTGTAGCATGTACTGTGTAACATGATCCATCCACATCCACATCTGCATAAATATTGTTTGACCCTTGTAGATGGAAGTGCATATGCCATCGACTACATTCCAACAAAAGTTATTAATAAATAATAATAAAAGATCAATTACTAATTAACAATTCTTTGAAAAGAGATCCCTAAAGCACAATCTTTTAGTAGACCAAGGAAGTCAAGAGAGCCTATATATGTGTTGTGAACATTTGTCTAAGCATGCAAACACAACTGTCACAATACATTGGAGTTCGTATAAACCATGACAATGGGCCTGCATGCATTTTGTATCTAAAGAACATTTTGACCTAAATCTGGGGATTTCTTGAACGTTGCGGATTTCTCCGTAGCAGAAATTTCTTTAACGTAGGGGATTTCTTGAAGGATGTCACCCCGAGGATGAGTATTTCTTGAAAGTTGCAGAAAATGATGCAATGAAGATGAGCATATGTCTAAGGAGAGATATAATTTACACAGAGAAAAATTACACTGACATTGCAGGCCATCATCGTCCCAAGTGACCATCTCAATTTCCCTTTTAACAGGCATTTATTGCTACCGCAATTCTGCAAGTGCTATCCATCCTTGACCTATAAGTTTCAGTCAATAGACAAGATATATATGTCATATTATATGGTATGCAGATTATGGAATGCTGATAAATGGGATCTCATACCACCTTATCTGTAATATTACAATGCAATTCTTACAATGTAATCTTCTCTCTGATCGATCTAATGATGATGCAATCTTACATGATACAATCTTCTCTTTTGAGTAATTGTGTAGAAGTCCTTCCCTCCCCTTCAAGCAGGCTTTATACAGGTAGGAAATTGAAACAGGATAAAGCATGTAGGAAAAGAAAATAAAAAGGATCAAGCAGGTTTCAGTCTCAGCCAATTAATTCTTACCTTGCAGGAAAAAAGGATCTTGAAATGTGTATGTTACTCTCATCCACACCCGATAACCCATGTTTTGTGGTGCATTAATAAGAGCCACAAACTTGGTGGCTCTGTTGATTGAGCATTGTGTACATAAACACTCATTGCTTCTTTCTTGGAGACGAATTCTCTATGATTAGAACCAGAAAGAGACGGAATTAATATGAAAGAATTCTTAGCTACTATATTGTTAATGCGACAAAATCAGGAAGGGTCGAACAATCACGTGCATTACCAACCATTTATTGGTAAAAGCATCTGGAATATTTAAGCCCACTTGATTTACAGAGAAGGGTTTGTTATCTATCACCACCAGTGATTGGCCATGGAGGAGAGTGGGGAGTCTTGTACCGACCGGAAGATGCATCAGATCTGCCAACAACAGCCTCCTGTTGGGAATGATATCTCAAGTTGTTCGTAAAATCTTCACCGCCCTTCAAGAAAATGGAATCATCATTGATTGTAAAGATTGTGAGGTTTTGTAGACGCAAAATATTTGGGGATTTTATGCGGAGGGCCAACTCCAGGATGTTGTATCCTTCATTTCTCATCCTCATCTCTATATCTTGGAGCATGAAGGGCATTATCATATTCATTGAGCGATCAATACCAAGACTAGCTATCAATACAGGAGCAGCTGCGGGTGGTAGAGCATGACTTTGAGGCGTGTAAAAATGATAGTGACATCTTGGTGATGACGATTCAAAAACATGAAACATTATGTCCACTCAATGGATGGTTAGAAGCCCGTCGTTGAGGAGATATAGATGCGAGACAAGAAATCCGTTAATGTACACTGGACGATAGTTGAGCCAGGTCTGAAGAAGAAGCAGTGTAAAGAATATAAGAGGGATTGAGGAATCGTTGAGGGTATTGTAGATTCTTGGAGGAAAAAGCGGTACTATGAGTTTGATAGGGATGCATTTTATGGAAAAACAATGGTTGTAAAAGAACAAAATAAAGACTCAGCACCAGGACATTATTGCAGTTTTACTATTAAAGAAGGAATATAATGAGAAGGATGAAGAGGTTATTCGTGAACTCAAACGATCCATATCTCGTAACACAGGTCGTCTTCTCTTCATCTTCTTCAACAATTCAGACTTGGACTTGGAAGCATGAAGAGGGGTCCTGTACTTTCCAAGTTTGAGTAGCAATCATTTTGATTTCCAAAGTTTGAGCCTCTACAAAAATAGTTGATTGAAGTATTCAACGTGTGCCAATCCTGTTAGCAACTTGCGACCTTAGTTCTACTGACCAAAGGACCATTGATATAAAGTATGTCAGTGCTAGAGTTCTATGACTGCATGGCTTGCACACATGTCCATCATGTAAGATCCCAATGGCCACAACCAAACACAACAACGTGCAACGTGTGACCATGGCAGAGTAAGAAAGTGCAAAGTGTGACCATGGTAGGGTAAGAAAATTAGAGAAATCTGAGCAAGTAAAGTACAAACATTTAATGTTTATCAACTAATGTTAAATAGCACCCAACATTAGTTCAAAATCATCAAATTTGATTAAGAGTCGCATGCAATTATACATTTTCACCATAATTTTAGCATTGATGACCTCGATTTGAGGCCAAATAAGGCCTCAAATAACTTCATTTGTCAAAATAATATAAAAGAAGTTGTTTATTTATTTTTGGGTCGAAATGTTGAATAAAAAAATGATATAAAACAAGTTGTTTATTTATTTTTGGGTAGAAACTTTGGATAAAAGATTTATAAATGTATAGGTTTATGTGTAAGTTAATTAAAATGACAGCAAGTCGGATCATAGAGTCCCTGCAGCCCGAAGGAAAGGACTAATAAAATATCATTTATATCAATCAAATATGTTTATATTTATAACACATTTAGATAAGTTTGCATACTACTATTATAAAAAATGTATGGCAATTTTAATTTAATAATGCAATAATTAAACTATTTCATAAATTCACTTGCAAATATATAAAATAATTTGATTTGAACTCTTTCGTAAATTTATTTACTGACATAAATAATTTGTTTTTATAAAAAAATTATAACATTGTAATTGTCAGTGCACAATACTTGCAAAATATCGGTGTTAAGGAAACATAAGATGGATGCATGCCAGGCATGTGGACCTTCATGCTGACGAGTGTTTCTTTTACCTTTTGGTCATTTCTAAAAGAGTAACTAAAAGTTGTTCATAAATTATCAACCGAGGGCCACAAGAGACCTATGAGCTACTTGAAAAAGTTTATGTCAAACACTATAACTCGAGTGATTTTCAATACAGAGGATATCAAGTAGTTGATGAGATTAGATAGGAAAATACAATTGTGGTGAATGGTCCTTAGTTGAATAAATGCTACATGAAAACCTTTAGACTAATCAAAATTAAATAGTTTTTCTATGAATTATAACAACTTATCCCACTATACTACAGGAAAGAAACTTAACAACAGAATTCAAATCAAACACTCAATAATTGTACAAAAAGCAAATCCTACAGAACCAACAACTAAGAATAAATAAAGTATGAAGGCCTAACCAAAAATTAACAATGTGCTTCTATGCTTCTCAACCAATAACAAAAATATAAGAAATATCTAATTCAATCCTTCACCATAGAATTATACTCTTCGATCCAGCATCCAAACAGATGCATTCATTTGTAACTCAATAATAGATAGAAAGAATAATTGCAACTGCTTAATCACTCATATGCTAAGAACTCACACCAGTTTGAAATCAACACACACTTTTATGAATGCAAACAATTAAACAATTACTAACTACATAAACAAAGAGAGGTATAACTACAACAACACCTATTACCAGAAGGCGGCCTTTCCTTTAGAGACAGGAGTTGGGCAAGCCACTCACTCACACGAAACTAATCAACACGTACACAACCAGAAAATAGTGATATTGTATAATAAAATATGATTACAGCAAGGTTCAATATTTTTTGTGCAATTTCATGGATAATCCTTCCCAGAGAAATTTCAAAGTTTTTATACAACAAAACCTGCTGAATAATTGTGAAAGAGTGAACAGTTACAACCGATTACCAATTAAAGCAAATCTATTAATTCTTCAAAGGATCTTATGAGTCAAACCAGGAGGCTAATGTTGCGAAGTATGGATGTAGTTTTAATACTAAAAATATTGCAAAAGAGAATGGTGAAATCGTTGAGCGACCCAACAGATTTTGCATCGTCGAAAAGTTTTCGTGATTATTGACTTAGCTATAGAACTGTTGATTCCTAAATTGGCTATGGAACCACGGATTCGTTCTGTAATTTGACCATGATGTTGTGTAATGACCAGCATGATCACATTAAATAATCAAGAGCCTTCATCGAACCACATGTTAGAGCTAGACATCTCAACTAATCCTTTGCATGCTTACTGTGTATAAACTTGACACTTATCTACAAACCTTTCAGTCTTCCACAACATTTTTTTCTGTAACCTTCTTTAGTGCCTCTTTCTGTAACCTAAAACTGTAACAACAATGAACCTAGAACACCATTCCTTTAGTAGGAAATCATAGCAGCATAACCATACCCAAATCACTAGAAAATAATGAATATTCAAGGAAAACATGATCAATCCTTACCAGAGCCAAAAATTTTCCAAAGGTAGCTAAAAAGAGCTAGTGATAGTATCAAAAAGTACAGAAACAAGGAAAAAATAAGAGAACAAAAAGTGCCATATACAGGAACCTTCACATGCCAAGCACACAGACCTTGCATGCCAAGGATGTTACTCATCACTCACAACCACACGCCAGTTATGAGGTCAATGACATCAAATGGAAAGCACCTACTTTAATCGAGGCTATCTATGGACCAAGAACGCATAGTGTTTATGATTGGAGAACACTTAGATTTTATGGCCACAATTAAATTGGAATCAATTCAATTCCAAGTGTTTGGTGGTTATGGGTTTTATGAATAGATATGCATCTGCATCTAATAGATTTACAATTATATTTGGGTCTTCTATTTGCAGTGCCGGATAAGTTGGATCAATGACTTGATCTGCTACTTCTTGTTCAACTAAATCTACTTTTGCTTCAACCTCTACATCAACGGCTTAAGCGACATGATAGACCAATGTATCTGAAGAAGCTATAGTTGTTACCTATGTTATTACACATATATACAAACTATCTTTGTTTTGAAGCATCAGAGGATACATGTTGGGTCACAATTAACATTTTGTGAGCTAGTTACAATTATAGAAACTCTTTACTTGTTTAAGGTCTTGTATTTTTGGCGGGGTTTGAAAAAATATGGTTTGGAGACCTCCAATTTTCTACAAGTAGAACAATATACATAAGAAGACTTCCAAGGCTTCCTTCTTCATTTTTCAAGAAGAATATTAAAATAATTTTGTTTTGTTAAGTTAATGGTGTATTACAAACAGAGCAAAGATTTCTTGTTAGGTTGTGTGTTCTGATAATTTTGTACAAGTCGAATATGAACTTTGTGATGATATCATTTGGATAGATATCTAATTTTTAAGTTCCAACTTTCATCGATTTTACAAATTGTAGAAATGAACCCAAATGTCAAATTTGTAAAGGCGAACTATGAAGAAAACAATTCTATGTGCTACAGTTTGGGCATCCATGTTTCACCCTTTTTCCAATTCTAGAAAGGGGCACAAGAATGCTTTTGTAGCTTCATTTGCACTAATGCAACATGAAGTCTAGTTGTTCTAGTTGTTTTGTGGGCTTAGTATTGTCATTATTTCTTTAATGCTCTAGGTTTATCTTCAAAAAGTTCCATTAAGTCAGCTTTTGAAGTGTTTAGGAATCCATTAAGCATGAACATAAGGTTAATGTGGATAATATATGTATGTAATTTGGTAAAGGAAGGAATCACCAAAGACAAACCCTAGAATTGATATAAACAATGTAATGGAAGCTAACAATTTTCCATCACCTAGCACATGTTTTACTATTTGTGGACAAAAATGGTAGAAACATACAAAATAAAAAAGAGTACCTGCAACGCTAAAAAAAANATAACAATTTATAGTCAGCAACGCGTTATCCACCTGTCAATTTACAACCAGCAACACGTTATCCGCCTGGTAAAGCAGCCTCTTGATATCTTCCCAGTAAGCAATCGCACTGTAAAGTTCCATCCTGGAAGCAATGCCATTACTGTCTTCAATCAAGGTTATGATTTTGCTTATCGCAAAAGCATCGCGGCCTACTCTTCTCCCTGGTTCTTACGAGTATACTCTTGTGCTTTGCAATCGCACATATGAAAATAGTGGCAATGGAGGAGTATGTTAGTGTCAGAATTAGTAGGCAGAAGATTATGACTGTGGCGGAAGGTGTGACAGAGACGGTGGTGTGATGATGAATGCATTAAAACTTTATATCACTCCCAAGAAGATCATTGTTGGCTGACAAATAAAAACCCAATCGATTATCCAATAGGATGTTAGATAAATAAATATATATTAATTGAAAAAAATAAGAAATTTCAATGTCCAATGTATACTTTGAAAAATGGCAAAAAGAAAAAATAAATGAATTAGTCAAACGTGAAAATTAATAGAGATTCAATGCAAACTTAATCGATACATACACTGCTTTTAGAGAAATATAACAAGAATAGTTGTTTAGCAACAAGTATCTGCTTAAAAGGAATAACAACTTAGTTGTTGTTGTACTAGTTAGTCATAGCAACATGTTCTTGGTAATGGTTTTTTTGTGTGTACCAACATGTTCTTGGTAATGGTTTTTTTGTGTGTAACTTTGAAGCGTATAATTATGGGAGGGAAAAGGAGTGTTAGCACCATATTCGAAATTTTTTATTATGAGAGATATGTGGGGAAAGGACCCTATCAAAGAGGTGTTAGGAAGGCATCCCCAGAGTTTGCAGGGGTGTTGAAGCCATCTATGAGATGGCACTCTACCCCTGGGACAAGCGGCAGTGGGATGAGGTAAAAGACAGCGTAAATCGATGGTCGCGATTCGAAATGATAAAGATTGACGATGGAAAGGCATTTCGTGGATCATAGTTACAGGGTAAAGCGTGGATGTCAGATGTGTTGAGTGCTTTAAATGGGAGCCATAACGGAAGGTTGAGATTAATCTGAAGATGGATCAATGGCACCGAATCATTTCGTGCAGCGAACATGCTCGGCCAAAGCCACTTTTCCAAATCATGAAATAGATTAAAGAGCGGAGACAGCTAGTGGCCGAGATAAGAGTACAAGTCGATCCACGGCCTTAAATGATTTCACGTCCCAGACTAGCAAGGATATAGTCACAATTTCAAATCGCGAAAAGCAGTATTGGCCACAAAGATCAATGGTCACTACAAAGGAAGAGATAGATCTGTGGTCATGGTTTATTTCTCAATCTGAACTAGCGTGGATGGGGTTAGGATCTCAAATCACGAAAAGTGGCCGGGTCCGCTCCGATCAATGGCCTCAATGAAAGGAAGTTGGAGATTGACAGCGGAGATCGTATTTCCCAGATTAAGGTACGCATGTATATAGTGAGGAAAACTTTGGCATAAAGGACCTCACATATCCAAGGCTTAGATCGCAAGGAGAAAGATCCACGGTGCAAGCTACATGGGAACGACACGGAGATTACGCAGTATAGAAAGCTATAAAAAGGTCTACGTGGAGTTGGAAAGGTTTGCCTTTTCCAAAGCCTCGAGATCGCCAAATTCCTCAACTGCATATGGAGCGCCAGAGCGGAAAGACCAGAAGACTATGCTAGAGAAACAAGGTAGGCCCCTAATACTCCCTCAGTGCTATTTGAAAATGGAAAAAGTAGGAGAAGTAGAAGTGGTAGATGTGAGAGATAATGCAGAACCGGAGGTCATATGTCGAAGGGCAGAAGAAAGTCTCATGGATGAGAACGTCGAGATTTTCGATACCATTCTGGTTGGGGAAACCATTGACACCGCTTGGGGTAAATTGGAAGTCCTTAAGAACTAGGGTAGTGATACCTGTGGTGTTTTTAAATATTTTTTCCATTTTTTCTCTGTTGACCAAACCCCCCATTGCCCTAAGTTTGTTGAGTGGTGTGCAGATAATTTCTCTATGGCCGAGGGATTCATTACGAATAGGTCAAAATCCAAAATCCTCTGTTTAGTCTAGGCTCCCATCGTCCATAAAACCCTTCACATCCCAGACAAGTCTGTCCAGATATCCCAAAAATACCGAGAAGAGAATATCATATGTTTCTTTAGAGAGTCTACTGTCGAAAATAGGGAAGCCTTCTTGAGGGCTTGTTTAGAACCTAATGGTGAATTCATCATCCTGTCTTACCCCATTGATGTAAGCCAATTTAATGAAAAAACTCAGTGGTGTATAGTCCTGGCCAGTCAGTTTTTAGGTCTAAATACTAACGGTTATTTCACAGAGTCATTGTTGAGCCTATTGTTCATTTTGAGTACATGTCCTACCAAACCTGAATTGCCAGGGAAATATTTTCAGTCCTGTTGTCTTAAATTTGATGAATTCCTAGCCAAGAACATTCCTTCTCAGTTAGCGAATTTCCACGGCACCAAAGTATTCAGAGTCCAGTCCTTTTTGTTGAGAATGTTTATAGCTTATAACGAAGAAGACTTACAAGTTCCTGAGTTAGAGATCACTAGTGGGATGGCCAAGGACTACTATAAATTCAGGAACCATTTGATGGTCAAAGTATACGACCTTTTATTTCAAGAAAAGCCACCCCGGGTGTTTCCTGAGATGAGGCAAATACTGCAATTGTCTCATAGCAAGATGATAGGAGACTAGTTCCTGACAGAATTTAGAACAATCATAAGATTGTATGGTTTTGTGCATCATCCCTACATTCTGCCAGCCTCTCTAACTACCAGGGTTTTCTCCTTGGAATTAATCAGGCAAAGACTCACCGTTGAGGAAGAACACTTTTTGAACTATAAGAAGAGCTCAAATCTGATTTTCCCCTGGGAAATGGGACCAGACACAGTCAACAGCAGAGCTGCTTTGCCACTAGTTGGCCACTTACTCAAATATATGGGATTTTCTCTAGAACAAGCTGTGAATTACGACCCACATCAAATAATTTCCAAAAGGGGGAAGGCTCACAAGTGCAAGCCTTTTGAGCACACTGAAATACCCGAGCTCAGGGAAGCAACAAACTGGGGTGATTTCCCTAACCCTACTACGATGGATACCAGCATAGGATGAGGCTCTATCTCACCCTTGCCATGGGAAACTTCTCCCCAAAGGGAATTGTCCAAATTAGTTGCAATAGCTGGGAATACCTCATCGTTGGTCAGTTATTTAGGGAGTTCAATGAAAAGAGGATTTCCAGAGCCTATGGAGACTGAAGAGGTAGATACTTTCAGCATGCCCAAAAAGTAGAAAACAGAACAAGAGCAATAGTTAGTGCAGGTTAAAAGGATCAATACAAAGGGGCAAGTGAAGAAGAAAAACATGGAGAAAAAATAGAAACAAGAAGAGCCCAAAGCAGCCAAGTTGCAAATCCAGGAATATGTGTTTGATGGACAAACTCCAAACAGGCATGCTCTAAAGAAGACTAGCTAGACTCTTACCGAGAAAGGGCCAGTAAAACTTTTAAGGAGACATTAGAGCTATATAATGAGGTAATGTAGTTTCCCTACCCAAATGTGGCACTAAAGGCTGTGAGGGATTAGGCCACTGACACCCTCAGCCTGGCTTTGACAATGGGAAACACAGTGTCAAAGATTAATGTGAACCTCGCAAAGGTTCCCACTACTGACATAATACACCTTAACAAAGAGACCGGTGACATATTAAATGCTAGATTACTAAAAAGCACACTACAGATATCCAAGCTGGAGGCAAGTAAAACAAAAACTTTAGACCTTTTGAGGAAGGTAAGAGTCGAAAACAAAGCCCTCAAGGCCCAAATTAACAATTTGCAAAATGAATCAGTACAAATAGAGGGACCAACACCTAAGGGAGCTTTGGCTCAGACATTGCTAAATGAGAAAGAGAAAGAGATCCAACTACTAAAAAAGAAGTCGAAAATCCCTTCTACCCAACTCACTCAGACAAATGAGTTGGATGAATTCGAAAAAGAGAAAGAGACATTTAACACTAAGCTTACATATTTTAAAGCCAAGCTGCTAAAGCTCGAAGAGAAGGAAAGGAAGTGGGAAGTAGATACCAAGCTTCTGAAGGAGAGTGAAAAAGAATTAAAGGATACACTAGCGATAAAGGAAAAAGAGCTTCAGGAAAAATGCATAGAGATTGCAATTCAGCCCATACGTGTAGCTGGAGAAGTAGACACTAGTTCTCTTTCTAGAGCAATGTCCCAAATAAGCCTGAAAGATACAAATATTACTAAGTTAAAGCAGCAAATTAAGGAGCTAGAGGAGGAAAAATAAAAGGAAGCACAAGAAAAGGAAAAGATAGAGGAGAAGTGTCAAGAATTGACACAACAAAATGCCAAATTAATCCAGCAGGTGATTAGTAAATTGGCCTTACAAGGGGCTAGACATTTGATCTAGGATCAAATCATTCTAAAAGCTGACAAGTTCAGACCTTATATAGATTTCATCGCAAACTAGGAAAATGCTTTAACAAAGGCCAAGAAAAAGGTTTCGGCGATATTAGGAGAAGTGCAGAAAAGACCTGTAGTAATAGCAGAAAATGTCATTGCTTTCCTAAGAACCTTGTCGGATGATCTGTAGAATCGGTACATTATCCAAAACAAAGTTGCTATCATCGCTGGGGCTAGAAAGGTAATTACTAAACATAGGATGTTGGACACTGTACAAGCCAAAATAGATATTATTGAGCACAAGGTCAAGGAGGTTATCTGGTTATTCAAGCCACTTGTAGACAGAGGGATTCCTTTCTTCTAGGAAGAGAAGGGACCCTTATTGTCTCAAAAGGAGTATCTGGAGCGTTTGGTTAGTTGTCGATCAGACAACAGCAAGTTTCGAGACATGCAACAATCCTTGTTAGGCAGGACCGTTTTCGATAAGCTGGCCAGTGAATTTGAACTGTTGTTTGATTTTAAAGCCACCTATGCCCAAGCACCTGAGACCTCATACCCAAAAACTATGGAACTCAAAGTGCAAGCATTTGACATGGCGGTCGCAACTTTGCCTGGTCCTGACCAATGGAGGTCAATTCAGCAATACGGGTCGAGCAATTTTAAGATGCAACCATAGAGGTGGCAATGATAGTATGCAAGAAATTTTCTCCGTGGACACCCCCTCCAATGCTCACATCTCCCAAAACTTTGTACAGCTGTCACCTACCGGATGGATACATGAAAGACTCTTGCACATATTTTCTCTCGCAGTCCATATTTCATTTTTCATTTTTTATGTAAATCGTGGCAGATATGTCGCATTAGAGTTTGTTAGAAGTTTTTTTTCAGTTGTAACAAATTTTGATTCCCGAACGTCGGATTGGGAAGTCCCAAAATACTATAAATGTACCTCCTAAATAAGGAGAAAGGGTTGGAACCTATGTAATTTTGTAGTGTGTGCTTTCAAGAGTTTTTTATAAATTTGCAGAGCCGAAGTCAGCGTTTTACACAGGGATTCATGTGTTGTTTGTGTTACAATCTGTTGCTTCCTTTCTCATGTGAATGTTTTTCCAGTTTATCTCTCACATTATGTTTTCTTTCATGTCTGAAAGAAGTGTATAACAGTTTGGAATTCATACATGCTATGCTCCTTCTATTGTTTCTGATATCCACTAAAGCTTTATTCTAAAGTTAATACGGAATTCATTCTCAAATGCTCTCTGTTGATGGTATGTTCATGTTCTTCTTTTCCACCAGACAATTATAATTTGACTATGACTGAATGGCTATCTTGCCTCTGTGTTAACATCGCCTGCATAAGTTATGTTTATTTATGTTACACATCTTGACTCCATTGCCCAATGGTCATATGTTCTGTTTCAACCACCCTTACAAACAATTCATATTTTCACTTGTACATATCTGGCATTGTTAATATTTGGTGAGAGATCCCTCTCGAAAGAGCACTGAGCAGAAGGCCAATTCTCTCTTCGAAAGTGGTTCTGCTATTACCTAGGAGCAAGCCTTCCACAACCTTTGGTTCAATTCCATAGCTAACAAGGAGGTTGGATATAAGTAATTTAATCCATTTTAGAAGTGATATTTCTTGATATGAGATATTGATTCGAGTCATATTCTTGTTTATCATGCGCAAGAGAGATAGATAGTGATTAAAATGAAGATCTATATGTTATCAAGGTATAATATGCATATTTATAAGTATGACATTAACCATTAGCAACCTTTGGAAAAGAAAAAAAATTCTAGGAAGGTGCCTTGCATTAGGTATAGACACATGGCACATCAACTACATCTACAATATTAAAATGCATCTTTTTATGTAGAGAAACCATCATACATGGATAATATTTAACTATTCTTGTTGATCATAGAGCCTACTTGGGTAAGTGGTATCTACCAACATTTCAAGAGAAGGACCATTAAGGCAATATTGGACGACCTCGGTCAATTTCTAGAAACTTGACACCCTAGGTATTTTTCATAATCCTACTCATCATCCCAACAACTCTTAAGGAGGTAGGAAGCTCAAATCCCTATGGAAATTGGATGATGTGAACACTAATATTGTTAATCTATGGTCGATTATTTATATAAAAAAAAATGACTAGTGAATTATATAAAAAAATTGTGGTAGGAGGAAATAGATTGATTATTTGTTTCAAGGTTTATTAATGAAATGTTTTTGAGAGTTGCTCAGTAGAAGAACGACCAGCCTTACAATGATGAAAATTAATGACATGTTACGAACCGACTATAACCCAACCTAAAGCCACTTCGACACCATGATTAACTAAGGAGGGCTGTAAAGTGGCAAGTCCCTGCCTTAAAACTAAATGTGTTGTCGACTATTGTACTGTTGGCAGCCCAACAAAAAACAAAAAAATAAATATCTTATTGGGAGAGATAAAAGAAGATGATGAAAACCAAGTAGATGCATAGTCGGAGCCTGACTTATCTAGGGAAAATATTAACATAGTAGTTGACCAAATATATACAATGAAGCAGACCGCAATAAGAAAACGATATAAGAAAAGGAAAATGATACTATAAGCACCAACAAAAGATGAAATACAAGAATTATACCCATAATCCAAACAAGTAATCAACGACGCTTAAATTAATAAAATTTCAATCGAGTAGCAAATCGAGAAGAACCTTTCCGTTCAAGCTATTGCTAATAAGGTAAGTCTCGAACAATCCAAAAAGATTAAGATTAGACTACAGTATAAAAAATATGACCCAGTTCCTATTCCAAACAACTCTCCATCCTTGTTCCTGACTAAAATTGAAGAATCCTCTTATGATCTTCTCACTACTACTTCCTACCAAGATCCCAATTTTATGGCCAATCTAGACCACCCCAAGGAGTTAAAGTTGCTAGGTCGTCACTCAAACCCCCGAATAAAACAACAATAATTGGGATGGACCAAGTCCGAATGGGTTGTGTTTCCCTGGATTGAATGACGCCAAATTTTACTCAGCCCACAACTTTGCTTGTTTCTCTTAGCTGGGAAGTATGCTTGTCTGCCAGTCCAATCGTTAACCTCACTTCATTTACTTCAAATCCATCTACAACCCCACTAGCAGCGACTATTGTCACTGATTCGTCGACACATCCCACCTCGACCATTAGCCTCACATCGACCAAACAAATAAATTCAACCATACCGACCAATTCATCCCCACCAATCTCACCTCATGTATCCTTGTAGATCTTGTCTTCAAATGTGTAGACAGTAAACCCTTTATCATCATCTATGAATCCTCCCTCTTCTACCATTATTCATTTAACTACCTCACCCCTACCTAGTCAAAAAACAACAGATGTAACACAAAAGAAGAAAACAAGAACAAAAGTAAGCATACGTAGAGTAGTCCTCTCAGAGTACCCATGTAGATAGCAATGGACCTCTCAAGAACCCCATTTCTTTCAACCTAGTTACAACCAAAGATGATGAAATTGAATATATATTAGAAGCAATTAACAAAGAGAACAAGAAAATATGGTCTACTCACAAATGAAAATTGGATTATAATGAGGCAAGACAATCGAAAATAATCAAGTACTATGAAAGTCTGGTCAAGGAAGTCAAATCGAACCTACATGGACCACTCGCTAAGAATCCATTAGACTAGATAACTAGTTTATTTGGATCCATCACTACCATCCTATAGGAACTCTTTGTGCAAAAGAATGAAGAAAATGAACAAGAGACAACCCAACATCAACTTTTTCTAGAACGACATATTAAGTTAAAAGAACATCAAGTAGAAGCAAAACGGTTGCTCCAATTCTCAAACAACTAGTATTCATATTATGGAAGAGTTTTCGTGGAAATAAACAAGATACAAAACACTCTAGAAACTATATTTTAGCAAAAGGACACCGCAGACCATACAACCCTGCGAGAATTAAAACGCTTGATCAAAATGGAACTAAACCATCTGCACACATTCAAGAATTAAGAAAATGGTAAGAACAAGCCAAGCCTATGCACATATAAGTCAACCATCTTGTAGCTCATCTAGACAAGTTCCTTGCTGAGACTGACCACCACCGGTTTCTCCTTGGCCCTAATCTGCAAAATGTTAAAAACAATATTGTTATCAATAATATTTCCATACTATCTGAACTCACCACACTTAGCTTGAAAATCTAGACTTCTATACATGAGTGGGAAGATTTTCAATGTCACCTTTCTTCCTCTACTCTAGCTATCGTCGAATCCTATAGTGAATTCAACCAGTCGAGTGTCGTTCCCAACATCCAGCAACCCTAAATGAAAGTCGAACAAGTCTTTGTATCAACAGTTCTAGTTTCGAACATCAACTTGCTATCTTCAGGATGAAGAAATATTTTTTTTTGGTGGGGGAGATGTTGGAGGAACCTATTCAGTTGGCTGACTAGGTCCTCCAATCGGCTAGCGTTAGGTTGGTTCAGTTAGTTGGTTAGCTGACCAAACTAGCAGTTGTAATAGAATAACTACTTGTAAAACACACACATAGGCTAGTGATCCATAGATAGATACATGTATTGTACAATATTTTTCATTTGTTAATGCAAATACTTGTTATGAATATCCCACTTACTCTCTCTTCTTATGTCTTGTATGTGCTTATATGATATCTTCTATGTTTATATGATGTAACAGTGGTAACTTATGAAATTCCTCAAAATACAACAAGTTGGTAAAAACAAGAGTCCAAGTTCATGTACATAATAACAGACGAGTGGTTCTGAGATCATTGTACTCTAAATCCTGGGACACGGCCACATATTTTTGGTCCCGATATGGACCACCTATATCAGACTAGTTGTATGTGTCAATCTACAACATTTATCTTTATGTCAAATAAGTCTAAATTCACTTTCTAGACAAATCTCTATACTTGGAGCACTTCTCTAATTTTTATGGCTTTCCTTATTTTGTCTCTCGTGATTCTAAGGTTTTGGCTCACATAATCCTATTGCAATATTTACATCATATTTATTCAAAATATATTCCCTTATTAAGAAGTCAAGAATACAATTCTTCTCTCCTGAGACATGTTCTATAGTGTAACTATAGCAGAAGGATAATGATTTCCATTTGGAGAATTTTCCTTTGGCCATAACATTTTTATGGTATTATTTAGGATCAACGAAATACTAGAACTATCGGTCCTAATTACAAAATCATGGTTTACAAGATGGATTTCAAATTTGTTTATACAGTTTAAAGAAACTAAGGTTTCTTGGTATATAATAGGATAATTCTTTTCTGTGTTATCCCAAGCTCCTGATGCAAACTATACAATTTATTTCAAAGGATTTATTTCATTGTGAACATGTTTCAAAACACCTCCCATCTAATATTAGAAGCATCCCATTCAATTATTTTGGGTAGACTCTAATCAATGATATACAAAATAGAGAGCGTCTCGACTTTCCTCTTGATGTTCTAAATTTCCTAGGTATGTTCTATAGTCCATGGCCCTAGGTCTTTCTTTAATTTTTGGTTCAGTACTCTTCTGTCTGAGGCACAATCTTTATAATATGTAGAAATATAGTTCAGGCATCCAAAGAACCTTTGAAATTTCCTTTTATCCTTAATGATGTTAAGGAATTTGCTTTCAAACTCTATTGCACGTTCCCAAACCTTTATTAATCCCTTTTCAATATTTTGCCCCAAAAATTCTACCTCTTCTTGATATTATTTCATATTTTGGAAGAGAGTACAAAGTAGTTATCATAAACAACTTTTAGGAAACCTTCAAGTGTCTTTAATGATCTTCGAACGGTTTTGAAAAAATCAAAATGTCATCTATATAGATCATCAACCAATCCATATATGCCTTAAACATTGTCTCCATTACATTCTGAAATTGGGATGGTGCATTATTGAGTCCAAATAGCATCATTGTCCATTTAAAGTGACCATGTGGAACTATAAATGTTGTTTTATACTGGTCTTCTTCTGTTATCCCAATCTGCCAAAATCCACGTTTTAGGTCAAATTTGGAAAAAACTTTACATCTTGTTATCCTTTTGATTAGGTCTGATTTAATTGGCACATAATATCTATTCCAATTCAATACTCCATTTAGAGGCTTGCAATTTATGACCATCCTTGGGACTCCTGTTATCTTTTTAGATTGTTTATTGACATAAAATGCATAACAACTCCATCGATTATTTGAATGGTTGATCAGTCCCTTGCTCAGAAGGTCATTTATCTCATTTTTGCAATATTATTGCATCTTCGTATTCATAGAGATTGTGTTAGACTGGCCAGCTAGTCCCTTAAATTCTCTCTTGAGTGGCAGACATATGGAGTGTTTCTTTCTATGTGAAAAAGCATTTGGGACTTCTACACACATTTTTCTTGAATTCTACTTCAATCTTTGTTTTAATGTCCTGCCACTTCTGTTGCTTTAGTTGTTATCTAGTTTTTATCCTTTAACTTCATCTTTAATATTTCCAATATGGGTTTCTTTAGCAGAAGTTAATTCATGGATTTCCCTTTTAGTTGACCATTGTCCTAATTTGACATTATAGACCATATTTTACACTTTAGCCTTGGAAATTAATGGGAGGAACAAATATTTTTCTTCTATATTAATTGTCATATACAAACATTTGATTCCTTTGCCTTAATTTTTATGTGTGAATCTATTGTTTCTAAGAATGGCATCCCAAATAATTAGTCATTATTGAGCTTCATTAAATAAAATCGTACATCTAGACGAAATTGACTTAAGACAAATTTGATCCTCTGGGATTTAAAATTTGATTGTGGATGAGGATCCTACCACATGAATGATATGAGTGGTAGGATTCTAATTCCTTGCAATGATCCTATATATATTGATCATGTTTATATCTAAAATAGAGTGTATTAAGGTAGATAGAATGAAGTATTCATTGTCTATTCTAATCCTCGGGTACACTGTATATATTTGGTGCACTACTGCATTTACCGTGCATGCATTAACTAAATAAATAAAAATTGGGTTTCTCACCTCATTGAATTATGGATTTACTTTATCTTTTGGATATTCTTATTCCTTTCAAGTTGGAGGCTTTGTCATGTCCCTATCACAATAAGTCTACTAGTTAACAATGTTTCACCCACCTACTAGTTCCCTAGGTTGGGGGAGGAGGCATTCAATATTGCAATAAGAGATCTATGGGACCCAAGAGAACCTTAGTTTATCATTTACACATTAATTTGTCTCATACAAATAATAAATATGGAGAAAATAAAGTTTCATTGCTTCATAAGGACATTTGGAGGTCCATGGAGGGCTTGGGTGGCTAGATTCTTCCTTACACATGTCACAACTTAACCCCAAATTCAAAATTATGAGTGATGGAATGTTCTTGGAAGGTGAAGAGTTGTAAAATGACATATCATGGTCCCAAGCATTCGAATGGGTGAGGAAGAGTAAATCCCCATATAAGAGGAAGAGTCTAGGAAGAAACTAGGTGCCATGTGGAGCTAGATTCCCTGCATTTTATGACAACAATGATGGAAGATTCTATGACAATTCATACCTTATTGTAGACCTTATTTCATACCTATGACAATTCATACCTTATTTTAGAACTTATTTCATACCTATGACAATATGACATGTCAGGGATAAAAATAGCCTCTAAGAGGGAGCACTTGGGACTAGGTGGTAGCCATTCGAATTTGGAGGAAGATGAAGGGTTGAGGAGAAGGCCAAGTGGAATGGAGGTTACTAAACCTCACGGATGAGTTGGAGGAATCCTATGGGAGTGAATTCTACCTTGGAGGACCTTAGGAGGGTTATAAAAATATTTCACAAGGAATGAAAATGGCTTTTGATCATTTGGGAATCTGCCTTTGGCATTTTGAAGAGCATTAGCTTGTCCATTGCACCTTGAGTGCTCACTTACCCTTCTAGTGAGCCAATTTTGAGAGAGTGATATTCTCATCCAAGTTGGATATGGGAGAGGCCACACTAACCTCTAATTTGGAGCTCAATGGAGTGTTTTTCTGTAGATAGGAGGCTTCTACTATTCGTGGCCCATCTCTCCTCCCATTCTCTCAATTTCCACTTCCATATTTCCATGGTTTTCTATGAAGGTGCACTTGTGTAAATGGTAGTTGTGCCCCATTCAGTTCAGTTAATTCCCAACCATGGGTGAATGATTCATGGATCTGTAATATGTCTCCCATATTCTCTGTAAGTCGAAATCAGAAGATATACATATGCAAATGTCCACATTTCCAAGCTTTGTTGTGACTAGTTTCCATGTGATGATTTCCCATTTCAATGGAGTTTCCATGTTATATGTTTTTAGTGAGATATTTAAATTATTTTAGTGGTAAATATTCATATTTATCTTTTCTGAACCATTATATGCACCATTTATGAGTCAAAGTTGAGCTTTTATATGTCATTTCCCTTAAGCAAATATCACTGAATTTATGCATTCGAATATGAATCTTTAATCCTCTGTTGTAGAAATCTTGACCATACCAAATAATAGTAAATTAGGTCTAACTACATTCCCCATATTTTTTTACAATTTGGAATGGTTGCATAGGATTTGGAGAGCCATTTCTGCTCACACCCTAGGGGGAATTGCACCATAAATTACTAGTAATTTTACCATTTTTTTCTAATGTTACAAAACTGTGTTGTAGATGTATATAACCTGTAATAAATATATAATATATTCCATTTAATATTCCTAACACTCCCCACATCAGTCCCTACCAAATTCGATACCCTTTTGTGCCATTCGAATCCCTTAGAGTCAAGACTAGTTAAGACATTTTTTCCAAAATTCTACCTTTGTTGGGAATTTTCAAACTGGGACATTACAAGTGGTATCAGAGAATGATATTAGCACCTGTGAGATTTTTCTATTCATTTTTATTGATGATGACCTCCCTCCATTAGAACTGAGACTAGAGATCTTAAGAGTGAAAGAAAAGGAAGTGAAGAAAGTAATCCTAGTTACGAAGAGATTAGGAAAGAACTAGGAATTGGAGATATGGAGGGAAAATAATATAATGGGGAAATTAATACATTCATTACAAAATATCTTGAAAGTATGACTAAACATCTCATGCAAGGGTTCGAATTGTTGGCTAGCCAACTTGGGTGCAAGTCAACACTTGGGAGTAGTGGTAGTTCACCCCATGATGAGAGGAAGACACATGGGGAAGCCACTTTTTCGAAGACTGGACCTCATAACTGACCCCATTAGTTCAAAAATCAGAATGGACCTGCAATACCTAAGCTTTTATATTCCAAATAAGGTCCTTACACCACCTATGATGTTAGAGAAGCAGCAAGTGATTGGCAACAATTAAGTGATGAATGTAAGAAAGTCCTACCTTTTGATCAGTTTATTAGAGCTTCTCTTTAGTTCAAGCAAGGAGGAAATGGGAATAGGGAATGTCCTATTAATCATGAATTAAAGTACACCATGGGATAAGTAACCATTCCTTCCTTTGAAGGTTCCTCACAAATGTCTGCTAGTGCTTGGTTGCAAAAATTAAGTGTATATTTTCAATTGAATCCTATGGTTGAAGAAGATGCATCGAAAATGGCCATTATGCATCTTGAAGGGGAATCTAGTGATTGGTGGTTTCATGGTATTAGAACCTTGCAACATTATCATATTTTATCTTATGAGGGTTTCTCCAATGCATTTATGGAGAGATTTTAGAGGAAAGACCCTGAACTTCCTTTCAAAGAACTAGCGCAATTGAAGCAAGTAGGAACTCCTGAAGAATATATGTTAGAATTTGAAAATCTTTCAGTAATGGTTTATGATGTATCTCTGGCTAGGATGGTTTTATTTTTTACTGAAGGATTGACAGAACCTTTGAGAGGGCTAGTGAAATCCCATAAGCCAACCACATTGAAGGATGCCATGAATTTGACAAGGGATTTACAGAATGTATTGCTAAGAACCAAATACCCTCCCAAGACAAATTTCCCTTCCAAGTTCAAGGAAGATAAGAAACCATGGAAAAATGAATCCTCTACCAAATAAGATAAAGGAGGACCAAGAAAATAAGGACTTAGAAGAAAGAAGCTATGTTTTACATGCCAACAACCTTGGATTCCGGGACATAGATGTGCCAAGGGGAAGGCACACTACATTGAAGTTTTCTCTGAAGATGATGAAGAGGAGGAGGAGGAGGAGGAAGAAGTACAACTTACAGCCCAAGAATAGGGGTATGAAACAATAGAAGAAGAACATCCCACTCCTAACACATGAAAAATTGTAGAACTCTCAGGTGTGCCTAGATTTCACACCTTGAGGCTCAAGGGCAGCATACAAGGACAAAAGGTCACGGTTCTAGTGCATGGTGGAGACACTAAAAAATTCATAGATGTAGCCTTGGTGGAGAGGATAAAGTTACAATCTAGAACTTTTGATGGTTTCACAGTCATCATTCCATGTAACAATTCTATGAACTACACTAAATGGATTCGAAAGCTTCAAGTTACTCTAGAAAATCATACTATCACTAAAAAAATTTATGTAGTGAATGTGGCAAATACAAATGTGATTTTGGGAGTACAATGGTTGTATTCTTTAGGGGAGCATACAGTGAATTATCAAGTCCCTGAAATTAGGTTAAAATTTTTGGAAGGTAAACCCATCTTGTTGAGGGGAATGCACACTTACCCAAATCAAGTGGTGTCCTCTCATAAAATGAGGTCTATCTTGAGGCATGGAGACATAGAATGGGATGATGAATGTTTAATTACATATCCTAAACCTCACTTGAATATTTCCAAGCATCCTAAGGATATAGAGCAACTATTGAGTAAGTATGAGAAGGTTTTTGGATACCTTCCCCTGGGAAGACCACCAGATAGAGGGGTGGAGCATATCATTGAGTTAGAGATAGCAACACAACCTATCAAAATGCATCCCTATAGACACCCCAAAAGGATTCAAGATGATATTGAAGAGGCCATTAAATAAATCTTGGAGTTCCACGTCTCATAAGGCCTAGTTCCAACCCATTTGCTTCTTTAGTTTTTATGGTAAAGAAAAAAGATGGAACCTTGAGAATGTGCATTGATTTCAGAGCATTAAACAAGAAGACAGTAAAGAATAGATACTCCATCCCAAGGATTGTTGAGCTCATGGATGAGCTCCATGGGGCCAATTTCTTCTCAAAGATTGAACTTAGATCTGGTTATCATCAAATTCGAATGAGAGAAGAAGACATACCAAAGACTGATTTCAGAGTCACTATGGTCACTTTGAGTTTGTTTCCATGCCCTTTGGATTGAAGAATGCACCTACCACATTCCAATAATGCATGAACAATATCTTCCATAAGCAACTTCAGATCTTGTATCTTGGACACATCATTGGTCAATATGGTGTGAAGGTGGATATGGAAAAAATAAGAGCCATTTTAGAGTGGCCTAGTCCCAAAAGTCTCATTGAATTAAGAGGATTCATTGGAATTTTCACCTACTATAGATAGTTTGTGAAGGGGTTCTCCCAACTCACTTCACCTCTCACTGATTTGATAAATAAATATGCTTTCCAATTGCATGAAGGGACTAAAAAGGCTTTCCAAAGTAGGAACTCCTGAAGCATATATGTTGGAATTTGAAAAGCTTTCAATAATGCTTTCTAATGTATCTCTGGCTAGGTTGGTTTTATTGTTTACTGAAGGATTGACAGAACCTTTGAGAGGTCTAGTGAAATCCCACAAGCCAGCCACATTGAAGAATACCATGAATTTGATAAGGGATTTGCAGAATGTATTGCCAAGAACCAAATACCCTCCCAAGCCAAATTTCCCTTCCAAGTTCAAGCAAAGTAAGAAACCATGGAAAAAGGACTCCTCTACCAAAGAAAATAAAGGAGGACCAAGCAAAGAAGAACTTAGAAGAAAGAAGCTATGTTTTACATTCCAACAACCTTGGGTTCCAGGACATAGATGTGCCAAGGGGAAGGTATGCAACATTGAAGTTTTTTCTAAAGATTATTCAGAGGAGGAGGAAGCACAACTTCCATCCCAAGAAGAGGGGTATGAAACAATAGAAGAAGAATATCCCACTCCTGATACAGGGAAAATTGTAGCACTCTTAGGTGTAACTAGATTCCACGCCTTGAGGCTCAAGGGCGGCATACAAGGACAAAAGGTCACGGCTCTAGTGGATGGTGGAGCCACTCACAACTTAATAGATGTAGCCTTGGTGGAGAGGAGAAAGTTACAAGCTGAAAATTTTGATGGTTTCACAATCATCATTCCAGGTAACAATTCTATGGACTGCACTAAATGGATTCCAAAGCTTTAAGTTACTCTAGGAAATCATACTATCACTGACAATTTTTATGTAGTGAATGTGGCTGATACAAATACGGTTTTTGGGAGCACAATGGTTGTATTCTTTATGGGAGAATGCAGTGAATTATCAAGTCCTTGAAATAAGGTTCAAAAATTTGGAAGGGAAACCCATCTTGTTGAGGGGAATGCACACTTACCCAAATCAAGTGGTGACCTCTCATAGAATGAGGTCTATCTTGAGGCATGGAGACATAGAATGGGATGATGAATGTTTAATTAAATATCCTAAACCTCACTTGAATATTTCCAAGAATCCTAAGGATTTAGAGCAACTATTGAGTAAGGATGAGAAGGTTTTTGGATACCTTCCCCCAAGCAGACCACCAAATAGAGGGGTGGAGCATATCATTGAGTTAGAGATAGGAACACAACCTATCAAAATGTGTCCCTATAGACACCCCAAAAGGATTCGAGATGAGATTGAAGAGGCCATTAAAGAAATATTGGAGTTCCACGTCTCATAAGGCCTAGTTCCAACCCATTTGCTTCTTCAGTTGTTATGGTAAAGAAAAAAGATGGAACCTTGAGAATGTGCATTGATTTCATAGAATTAAACAAGAATAAAGTAAAGAATAGATACCCCATCCCAAGGATTGATGAGCTCATGGATGAGCTCCATGGAGCCAATTTCTTCTCAAATATTGAACTTAGATCTGGTTATCATCAAATTCGAATGAGAGAAGAAGACATACCAAAGACTGCTTTTAGATGTCATTATGGTCACTTTGAGTTTGTTGCCATTCCCTTTCGATTGACAAATGCACCTACCACATTACAATAATGCATGAACAATATCTTCCACAAGCAACTTCAGCTCTTGTATCTTGGACACATCATTGGTCAAGATGGTGTGAAGGTGGATATGGAGAAAATAAGATCCATTTTAGAGTGGCCTTGTCCCAAAAGTCTCACTAAATTAAGAGGATTCATTGGAATTTTCACCTACTATAGAAGGTTTTTGAAGGGGTTCTCCCAACTCACTTCACCTCTCATTGATTTGACAAAGAAATATTCTTTCCAATGGCATATAGGGGTTGAAAAGGATTTCCAAACAATCAAGGAGGTAATAATCAATTGTCCTATTCTAGCCCTGCCTGATATTTCAAAACCATTTGTCTTGGAATGTGATGCATCAGCAGAAGGGATTGGAGCAATCCTAAAACAAAGACAACACCCAATATCTTTTGAGAGTAGGAAGCTACAACCACATGAGAATATTTACTCCATTTATGATAAAGAAATGCTAGCCATCATGCATTCTTTGATGAGGTTTAGACAATACTTGGTGGGAAACAAATTTGTGTTCAAAATTGACCATAACAGCTTAAGGTACTTCCTCACTCAAAAGGATCTAAATGAATGCAGCCCAAGAAGAGGGGTATGAAACAATAGAAGAAGAGCATCCCACTCCTGACACATGAAAAATTGCAGAACTCTCGGCTGTGCCTAGATTTCACACCTTGAGGCTCAAGGGCAGCATACAAGGACAAAAGGTCACGGTTCTAGTGCATGGTGGAGCCACTCAAAAATTCATAGATGTAGCCTTGGTGGAGAGGAGAAAGTTACAAGCTGGAACTTTTGATGGTTTCACAGTCATCATTCCAGGTAACAATTCTATGAACTACACTAAATGGATTCCAAAGCATCAAGTTACTCTAGAAAATCATACTATCACTGACAATTTTTATGTAGTGAATGTGGCTAATACAAATGTGGTTTTGGGAGTACAATGGTTGTATTCTTTAGGGGAGCATACAGTGAATTATCAAGTCCCTAAAATAAGGTTAAAATTTTTGGAAGGGAAACCCATCTTGTTGAGGGGAATGCACACTTACCCAAATCAAGTGGTGTCCTCTCATAAAATGAGGTCTATCTTGAGGCATGGAGACATACAATGAATGTTTAATTACATATCCTAAACCTCACTTGAATATTTCCAAGCATCCTAAGGATATAGAGCAACTATTGAGTAAGTATGAGAAGGTTTTTGGATACCCTCCCCTGGGATGACCACCAGATAGAGGGGTGCAGAATATCATTGAGTTAGAGATAGCAACACAACCTATCAAAATGTCATTGATGTAATTGTAACTTTAGAATGTATTCACTTGTATATCTTATGTATTATACCCAGATGTTTATTCCGGGAAGTATCTGTAATGTAATTGAGTCATTTCATGCCCTGATGTTCCCATCAGGAGGTTCTATAATGTAAACAAGTCATGTCAAGTCATTATGGGTAACCCTCCTATTGAACAAGGGTTTAAGTCCCCACAGTTGTGGGGCCCTAGGTTTATTAGACTATCCTAGAGAAGTCGACCCTAGGTGGGTTCTTGTAAGTCAGGGAAATAGTCCCCACCATTGTGCTAAGGATAACCCTCCTTGTTGGTTGGAGGGACAAAGTCCCCACAAGTTGTGGGGCACTAGGGTTATTAGACTCTCCTAGAGATGTCGGCTCTAGTAAGTAATTGTTAAGTGAGGCCGACATGTTGGAGTGGACATTAAGTGAACGAAAGAATGTAAATAGAGAGTGAGCCTCTCTATTTATCACACACACACTCACTCACTGGGGCGCGTGAGTGAGAGAGAAGTTGTTGTGACAAGAAAGAGACTACTGTTATCGGGAGATCATCTTACTGTTTTTGGGGTTTTACTTTTGGTGCTGATTCTATCTCTGAGGAATTTGTGGGCTTTTCTCCTTTATGGTTTCCCTGAGGAAAATATTTGTGTTCATTGTCTCTTGTGTTTTATTGCTGTGCATGTTATTCTCTCAGATAAGATCCTAAGATCATAATGCTAGATTGAATGATAAAATCTAACATGGTATCAGAGCTAACCTGAGAAGAAGACATTGTGAATCTGCAGAAGCTAGGGATTCTTAATTTTTAGGTCTCTCTCCACAATCCATCAGCAAAAGTATACTAGGATGACTCTCCATTGAAGGGCGCATCTTTTTGTCAAAGCAGAATTCGATTCCGAGCATTTTTCAGTTTTTGGTGCGGGAAATTAGGGCTTCTTACAAGAAGAGGAATTTTTGAGTGAGCTCAGCATAGGATTTCTCTTCTCATCAAAATCAAATTTTAGAGACCTGGGTCGATATTTTTGGTTGGGTGAAACTCTGAGAAAGTCAAACCCTAGTTTGACCCTGAGCCGAAAAAACCCTAAACACTAAAACGGATATGTTTTTGTACATTAACTATATCTCCGGATTGGAGAAGGATCAAGAGCTGAAACTTTCACAGTGCAAGTATAAAATCTGTATTTACACTGTATCCAAAATTCAGCCTCATATTCGCTATATACTAGGAGATATGATCCCTCCAAATTAGGGTTCCAGCCTCTTCCAAGATTCATCCCTAAATAGGACACCTGGGGAGAATTGCTATATCTCAGGCTGAAAAGGTCCAAATTAAATTTATGAAGATGTTCCAGAAAGGGAATGGACTGTAATTTCTATGGTCCAATTTTTAGACCCAGAAGATGAAACAGCGACACGTGGAATTCCGTACAACTTCACTATGCTGAACAGTCCAGAAACAGGTCACCTTGGGAAAATGATCATAAGTCCCAACTGGTGAAACCAATTCTGATAAAACCTATGGTGTTGGAACAAACATAGGTTAGGCTACCTTGTTGAAAATTTTAAGACATAGAGGAGTAGCAATTTTATATATATCGAAGAAACAGTATCAGGCATTTCTATAGAAGAAATTGGAAAACTAGGGCTTCCTATTCCGAGAGATTCCCTCCACTATTTTCAAAAAAGGAGTACATTGGACAGCTCACCTTGAAGAGATCTATCTTTCTATCCAATTATATCTTAAATATTCTAAGTTTTGAAAATTAGGGTTTCTCTAACAAACCCTAGATCAGCTAGCTCTGAAACCAAGACGGACACCTCAAATCAGTAAGATCTAATCTTTTGCTATTTTCATTTGAGGTTCTCATTTCAAAGTGATCTATCAGATCAGCTTGATGATAAGCTTGGTGAAGTTGACAACTTCCAAGCATGGAAGTATATGATCTCTCTAAATAAAATGAATTGGACACCTACACAAGTAGAGAGAGGTTTCAGTTCTAGAGGGAGATGAGGCTAAAAGACTTACACAAGAAGAACTTGGTCAAGACCAAGAAGATCATTGTTGATTCAATCATAAATCACCTTATACCACAAGTGTCTTCCCTAAAGACACCGAAAGAGATGTTTGATTCCTTGACCAGGATATTTGAAGGGAAGAACATAAATCAGAATATTACTTTGAGCAACCAGTTGAAGAATGTGAAGATCCAAAATGCAAAGATCATGCAGTCATACTTTAAAAGGGTCTCCCAAATCAAAGAAGAACTTGTAGTAGAAGAAGAAGAAGTGAAGAATGCAAAAGTGGTGATAGCCACCTTTAATGGTCTCCCGGGATCATGGGATTCATTCATGTAAGGAATGTGTGCCAGAAGGAATTGATTACTTTCAGCAGAGTCTGGAAAGAAGAAGAAGCTCGACTCATAATAAGAAAAGAGAAGATGGGAGCAACTGAAGATCAAGCTCTCACCATCCAAAGAAGATCCCTTAAGCAATGAGGAATACGAAGATCTCAACTCTTGAAGAACCTCTTATACACCTTAGCATTTGGATAAGAACGATGCTATTATGAATGAAGAAGATGATGAAGCTGAAGGCTCAAGAAGGAGTCTACCCACGAAACAAATATTGATAAGTATTCAATTGTCATTTCACGATATTGTTTTGTTATGCATTTGTTTGATGTATTATGCATGATAGAATGTTTTCATTAATGACAGTATACTACTAATATGCATGTGATGGGTAAGTAGCTCATGGTGCTATACAACTCTCCATTGCTACTTATCTAGAATGAAACCTCTTTACTGACTTATTGGATTAGTGCACAATCTCAGTGTTGTATTGGTAGAGATGGAAGACATCTAGAAAGTTTTTGTGAGATATGGATGAATGTTGTATTGGCTAAAATAGTTGCATAATCATATATCTTGATGCAAAAGAATTTTTATTTATGAATATACCTTATGAAATGTTTCTAACCATACAACTAATGCATTTGACTTGTAGGAAAGATCGCATACATAATCACCTACAAGCAAAGAAGGATGAGACTTGTTCCGAAGAACAAGTGACGACAGTTCAAGATGAAGAATAATATGACGAATGCAGGGACATAATTGATGCAAAACCTTCTAGCCATGAAGAAGTAACCAAGAAGAAAGGGAAGACCAATTCAAGAAGAATTATGTCTAGGATGTAGTATCGATACATGAAGGGAAGTTCCATCATGCAGTAGATGGAAACATCATGGGATACATGGCAAGATTCGTAGCACAAGGCTTCTTACAAAAAGAAGGCATAGACTATGAAGAAACATTTGCATCCACTGCAAGTGAAGTCACATGATAGGCATAATCATGTGTACAAATAAAAGAAAGCCTTGTACGAGCTCAGAAGACACCCATGGGATAACACATACATGAGGAGCTTGATGAAGATCTTAACCTTTGCTGCAAGGTTGAAGATGAAATCCTATAAAGGATGATAAGCTTACAGATGGGTGTAAGAACATTTTCAAAGATAGAGGATCTTGGTATCTAGTGACCCTAGATGGATACATAGAATATTAGTAGCAGAGAAATATACTTGTCACTCCAGTATAGAATGTTTCAATGCATAGAGTACGGAAGACAGAGGGAGTATGATGCTTAAGAAGGAGTGACTACAGAAGATCCTGAGGTTCGACATGGTACGACGGGATGGATAGATTACTGATGACTCTAGGCTTTAATGAGAGTAAAGAGGATTCCAACCTTTGCTTCAAGGTTGAAGGCAGAAGACCAGTGATGCTCCCGTTATGTGTTGATGCACTATTTTCTAGGCATGGAGGTGTGGCAGAATGCGGATGGAATCTTCCTTGGACAAGGGAAGTATGCAGTAGAATCCTAAAAAGGTTCAGGATGATGGACTGCAAGGCCATGACCACACCTATGGCATCGAACCTGAAGCTATTGAGTGTTGCTTCATCAGAGACGGCTGATACCACGATGCATCGTCAGATGATTTATTCCTTGATGTACCTAATGAATACGAGACCAGATATTTGCTTTGCTGTGAACACATTGAGACATGTTCACCTGATGGTTACAAAGCATGTAGTGAGGTACCTGAAGGGTACAGTTGATTATGGGCTCAAGTATGAGGTGAATTAGAAGATTAGCTTGGAGGGTTATGAGGATTCGTATTGGGCAGGCATTGCCATTGATAGGAAGAGCACTTTGAGGTGCTACTTCAGTATGGGATCAAGAGTGATCTCTTGGTTTGGTAGGATGGAGTCCTGCATGGCACTAAGTACAGCTGAGGCAAAAGATGTTGCCACTTGCTATTTGGAGAGAGGAGTAGTGAAGCTCCAGTATGTGATCCAGATCGATATCTCTCGAAAGAGGGAGTTCTAGCATTGTTGGTAAGACAGGTTGTCTGAGCATAAATCCTAGCGAAGCTCGTAGGTTGCTCAGATGTAAACAGACCTGTAGGTTGTCCTCGAATGTAATCAGTCCTGGTGAAGGTCACAGGTTATCCTTGAACATAATCAACCCTTATGTGATTCTATGCTAGAAATGGCCAAAGTGAAGTTAGAGTACTTTAGGGAGAAGCTTGGCGTTCTCTAGATCGAGGGGAAATGATGAGACCTAGAGCCATTCTGACATGGTGAGAGGATTAGGTTCCTTCCATGGTCAGATGTAAGGGCTGATCCATTCTGTCATGGTGAGAGGATTGGTTCCTTCCATGTCAGATGTGAGTACTGAGCCATTCTGATGTGACTGTAGGATTGGTTCCTACATGATCAGATATAAACGCTATTGCCATTCTCTGAATGGAGGTACCTATTCAGTTACTAGGAATACTCAATATAGGACTGAGGGCCATTCTGATATGATTGTGGGATGTAGTATCACATGATCAGATATAAGTGCAGGGCCATTCTGATGTGATTGAGGGATATGTTCCCAATTGATCAGATATAAGGGTTGTTTCCATTCTGTCATGGTGAGAGGATTGGTTCCTTCCATGTCAGATGTGAGTGCTAAGCCATTCTGATGTGACTGTAGGATTAGTTCCTACATGATCAGATATAAGGGCTATTTCCATTCTCTTAATGGAGGCACCTGGTCAATTACCAGGAACCCTCAATCTGGGACTGAGTGCCTTTCTGACGAGTCAAGGTCAGATGTAAGTGATGTGCCTTTCTGATGAGTCAAGGTCAGATGTGAGTGCTGTGCCTTTTCACATATGATAGTAGTTGTGTCCTATCATGCTAGTGAATGTAAGTGTTCTGCCTTTCTGATGAGTCAAGGTCAGATGTAAGTGTTGTGCCTTTCCACAGATGATAGTAGTTGTGTCCTATCATGCTGGTGGATGTGAGTGTTATGCCTTTTCACAAATGATAGTAGGTGTGTACTATCATGCTGGTGAATGTAAGTGATGTGCCTTTCTAACATGGTTTTGGATGTGTTCCTCTCATGGTCAGATGTGAGTGCTGGCCATTCTGACTTAGGGTTAGATATAAGCACTAAAGAATACCTACAAGGAGGCTAGGCCTACAACCAGCATGAAAAAGGGCTGGCTCTGAAGAACTTCCTGTGATGAGAAGAATCATGAGATAGCACCTATGATGATGACCCAGTGATGATCCAGATCGAGTGATGACTCAGATCCAGTGATGATGTCCCCATGATGATACAGGTCGAGTGATGATCTAGATCTAGTGATGATGATCCAAATCGAGTGATGATCCATATCCAGTGATGTTGATCCAGTAGAGATGATCCAGATCCAGTGATGAAGATTCAGATCAAGTGATGATCCAAATCCAGTGATGATGATTCAGATCGAGTGATGATCCAGATCCAGATGAAGATGACTTGAAGATAAAGATGACCTAAATATGAAGATGACTTGAAGATGATGAGAACTCGATGATGATCCAGATGATATAGAGAAGACTTGTGCTGATAAATTGTGTCAAGAGAATACCTTCCTAGTTAAGAGGGAGTGTTGATGTAATTGTAACTTTGGAATGCATTCACTTGTATATCTTATGTATTATACCCCGATGTTTATTCTGGGAAGTAACTGTAATGTAATTGAGTCATGTCATGCCCTGATGTTCCCATCGGGAGGTTCTATAATGTAAACAAGTCATGTCAAGTCATTATGGGTAACCCTCCTATTGATTAAGGGTTTAAGTCCCCACAGTTGTGGGGCCCTAGGGTTATTAGACTATCCTAGAGAAGTCAAACCTAGGTGATTTATTGTAAGTCGAGGCAATAGTCCCCACCATTGTGCTAAGGATAAACCTCCTTGTTGGTCAGAGGGGCAAAGTCCCCATAAGTTGTGGGGCACTAGGGTTATTAGACTCTCCTAGAGATGTCATCTCTAGTAATTAATTGTTAAGTGAGGTCGACATGTAGGAGTGAACATTAAGTGAACGAAAGAATATAAATAGAGAGTGAGCCTCTCTATTTATCACACACACACACACTCACTGGGGCGCATGAGTGAGAGAGAATTTTTTGGGACAAGAAAGAGACTACTGCTGTCGGGAGATCATCTTACTGTTTTGGGGGTTTTACTTTTGGTGCTGATTCTATCTCTGAGGAAGTTGTGGGGTTTTCTCCTTTATGGTTTCCCTGAGGAAAATCTTTGTGTTCATTGTCTCTTGTGTTTTATTGTTGTGCATGTTATTCTCTCAAATAAGATCCTAAGATCATAATGCTAGCTTGAATGATAAAATCTAACAAATGCATCCCTATAGACACCCCAAAAGGATTCGAGATGATATTGAAGAGACCATTAAAGAACTCTTGGAGTTCCATGTCTCATAAGGCCTAGTTCCAACCCATTTGCTTCTTCAGCTTTTATGGTAAAGAAAAAAGATGGAACCTTGAGAATGTGCATTGATTTCAGAGCATTAAACAAGAAGACAGTAAAGAATAGATACTCCATCCCAAGGATTGATGAGCTCATGGATGAGATTCATGGGGCCAATTTCTTCTCAAAGATTAAACTTAGATCTGGTTATCATCAAATTCGAATGAGAGAAGAAGACATACCAAAGACTGGTTTCAGAGTCACTATGGTCACTTTGAGTTTGTTTCCATGCCCTTTGGATTGAAAAATGCACCTACCACATTCCAATAATGCATGAACAATATCTTCCATAAGCAACTTCAAATCTTGTATCTTGGACACATCATTGGTCAATACGGTGTGAAGGTGGATATGGAAAAAATAAGAGCTATTTTAGAGTGGCCTCATCCCAAACATCTCATTGAATTAAGAGCATTCATTGGAATTTGCACCTACTATAGATAGTTTGTGAAGGGGTTCTCCCAACTCACTTCACCTCTCATTGATTTGACAAATAAATATGCTTTCCAATGGCATGAAGGCGCTGAAAAGGCTTTCCAAAGTAGGAACTCTTGAAACATATATGTTAGAATTTGAAAATCTTTCAATAATGGTTTTGATGTATCTCTAGATAGGTTGGTTTTATTGTTTACTGAAGGATTGACAAAACCTTTGAGAGGGCTAGTGAAATCCCACAAGCCAAGCACATTGAAGGATGCCATGAATTTGATAAGGGATTTGCAGAATGTATTGCCAAGAACCAAATACCCTCCCAAGCCAAATTTCCCTTCCAAGTTCAAGGAAAGTAAGAAACCATGGAAAAAGGACTCCTCTACCAAAGAAAATAAAGGAGGACCAAGCAAAGAAGAACTTAGAAGAAAGAATCTATGTTTTGCATTCCAACAACCTTGGGTTCCGAAACATAGATGTGTCAAGGGGAAAAAATGCAACATTGAAGTTTTTTCTAAAGATCATTCAGAGGAGGAGGAGGAGGAGGAGGAGGAGGAAGCACAACTTCCAGCCCAAGAAAAGGGGTATGAAACAACAGAAGAAGAACATCCCACTCCTGATATAGGAAAAATTGCAGCACTCTCGGGTGTACCTAGATTCCACACCTTGAGGCTCAAGGGTGGCATACAAGGACAAAAGGTCACGGCTCTAGTGGATGGTGGAGCCACTCACAAATTAATAGATGTAGCCTTGGTGGAAAGGAGAAAGTTACAAGAAGAAAAATTTGATGTTTTCACAATCATCATTCTAGGTAACAATTCTATGGATTGCACTAAATGGATTCCAAAGCTTTAAGTTACTCTAGGAAATCATACTATCACTGACAATTTTTAAGTAGTGAATGTGGCTGATACAAATGTGTTTTTGGGAGTACAATGGTTGTATTCTTTAGGGGAGCATGCAGTGAATTATCAAGTCCCTGAAATAAGGTTCAAAAATTTGGACGGAAAACCCATCTTGTTGAGGGGAATGCACACGTACCCAAATCAAGTGGTGTCCTCTCATAGAATGAGGTCTATCTTGAGGCATGGAGACATAGAATGGGATGATGAATGTTTAATTACATATCCTAAACCTCACTTGAATATTTCCAAGCATCCTAAGGATATAGAGCAACTATTGAGTACGTATGAGAAGGTTTTTGGATACCTTCCCCTAGGAAGACCACCAAATAGAGGGGTGGAGCATATCATTGATTTAGAGATAGGAACACAACCTATCAAAATGCGTCCCTATAGACACCCCAAAAGGATTCAAGATGAGATTGAAGAGGCCATTAAAGAAATCTTGGAGTTCCACGTCTCATAAGGCCTAGTTCCAACCCATTTGATTCTTCAGTTGTTATGGTAAAGAAAAAAGATGGAACCTTGAGAATGTGCATTGATTTCAGAGCATTAAATAAGAATACAGTAAAGAATAGATACCCCATCCCAAGGATTGATGAGCTCCATGGGGCCAATTTCTTCTCAAATATTGGACTTAGATCTGGTTATCATCAAATTCAAATGAGAGAAGAAGACATACCAAAGACTGCTTTTAGATGTCACTATGGTCACTTTGAGTTTGTTGCCATGCCATTTGGATTGACAAATGCACCTGCCACATTACAATAATGCATGAACAATATCTTCCACAAGCAACTTCAACTCTTGTATCTTAGACACATCATTGGTCAAGATGGTGTGAAGGTGGATATGGAGAAAATAAGAGCCATTTTGAAGTGGCCTCATCCCAAAAGTCTCACTGAATTAAGAGGATCCATTGGAATTTTCACCTATTATAGAAGGTTTTTGAAGGGGTTCTCCCAACTCACTTCACCTCTCACTAATTTGACAAAGAAATATTCTTTCCAATGGCATATAGGGTTGAAAAGGATTTCCAAAGAATCAAGGAGGCAATAATCAATTATCCTATTCTAGTCCTGCCTGATTTTTTTAAACCATTTGTCTTGGAATGTGATGCATTAGGAGAAGGAATTGGAGCAGTCCTAAAACAAAGACAACACCCAATATATTTTGAGAGTAGGAAGCTACAACCACATGAGAATATTTACTCCATTTATGATAAAGAAATTCTAGCCATCATGCATTCTTTGATCAAGTTTAGACAATACTTGGTGGGAAACGAATTTGTGTTCAAAATAGACCATAACAGCTTAAGGTACTTCCTCACTCAAAAGGATTTTAATGAAAGGCAGCAAAAGTGGGTGAGTAATATTCAAGAATTTGACTTTGATATTGAATATGTGAAGGGAAAAAATAATGTGGTAGTTGATGCCTTATCTAGAAGACCTTCTATTTCTCTAATGGATGTAGCAGAAAATTGGAAATCCACATCAGAAGTAGAGTATGCCAAGGATACATTTTATGGTGAGCTTTTTGATGGAACTAACCATGATGATAGGTATAAGGTGTTGGAAGGAATAATCTACTACAAATATAGAATCTATTTGGTCCCTAATTTGAGTTTGAAGGAGGAAATTTTAAAGAAAGCTCATGATTCTCCTCTAGCAGGTCACCCCAGTTTCTTCAAAACATATTGAATGTTGAGGGAAAGATTCTCATGGAAAGGATTGAAGGATGATTTTATAAAGTATGTTAATGAATGCCCCACATTTCATCAAAATAAAGTGGATCACACTCATCCATCTAGTCTCTTACATCTCTTGCCTATTCTGGTACAAAAATAGGAGAGAATTTCCATGGATTTCATCACTGGTTTGCCCAAAGTATTTGAAGTTTTCAAGTTGCATGGGCTTCCTAAGAGCATTGTCAGTGACAAAGATAGCATATTTTTGAGTGCATTTTGGCAACAACTCTTGAACGTGGTGGGTACAAATTTGACACCTAGCATAAGCTATCATCCCCAAACTGATGGCCAAACAAAGAGGGTGAATCAATGGTTGGAAGGATACTTTAGGAAATATGTTAGTGGGCAACAAAAAGCATGGTTAAAATGGTTGCATTTGGGTGAGTTTTGTTACAATACTACTTTCCATATATCCATTGGCATGTCTCCTTTTAAGGCACTTTATGGTTACGATTCCTCCACTTTTATTGACCACATTTTTTGTGATAGTAGAGCTCCAAAGGCTAAGGATTGGATTGAAGAAAGTCAAGAAATTTTGAAGGTTTTGAGAGATAACTTGCAGGTTGCTCAAAATTTGCAGAAACAATATGCAAACCAACATAGAATGGAGAGACAATTCGAAGTGAATGAATTGGTGTATTTGAGGTTGCAGCCCTACAAACAAACCACCATAAAGGGTAAAGGTTCTGAAAATCTCAAACCAAGGTTTTATGGTCCCTACAAAGTGATTCTAAAAGTTGGAGAAGTGGCCTATCAATTCTAATGTATTTCATGTTTCTTGTAAAGAAGGTTATAGGGCAGCATATTTCAGTTTCATATACTTTACCACCTTTGGATGATGAAGGACAACTTGTTCTCATTCCAGAAAAAATCTTGAGAACAAGGGAGAGAAGGCTACAAAGCAGAACAATAAAAGAATATTTGGTACAATGGAAGGATTTTCCTAGTGAAGAAGCCTCTTGGTAAGATGAACAAATTTTGCAGCATCCAAAATTGGCATTGCTTGAAGACAAGAAATATTGGGTGGGGAGGATTGTCATGTCCCCATCCTAATAAGTCTACTAGTTGACAATGTTTCACCCACCTACTAGTTCCCTAGGTTGGAGGAGGAGGCATTACATATTGCAATATGGGAGCTATGGGACCCAAGAGAACCTTAGTTTATCATTTGGGTGATTCCATGAAGATGGGTAACACTTTTTGGCCAAATTTGGCGATGAAAACCTGATTTTTTACTCATGTGCTAGATAGAAGCCCTCAAAACGCATATATGCCATGTGAATTTTGACTCGCAGTAGAAAAACAAATTGTAGAATATTATGTTGGCTTCATAGTGATATTTTGTTTTAAATATTTCGATGTCATTTTATGTGTGAATTTTTGCATTTAATGAACTGTGTGACCTTAAAAATTTGAAGAAGCTAATAAGTGGTTCGTGTCCACATAGAGTAATTCAATTTTGCATTAATAATTTTAAAAATATATATATATGAGCATGATCTACATAAAATGCAATGTGATGTGCATATTGTTTTGTTAATTTTTTTCGCATTATACAATTATTTATTATTTTTCGAAAGTGACCACATTCGATTTCAGCATCATTTTAAACACATATTTGTCCACGTAAAGCTATTTTTTCTATTTTTTCAAAAATTGAAAAAACAAAGATACCCTTTTGAAGAGGACATGTCGATATGTGATGTGTGCATTTTTAAGAATTTTTTGGCTGTGTATTTTTAACTCTGCGGATTTTTCTTTGAGCTGCTTCGAAGTTGCAGTGTGGTTTTCTAAGTATAAGTTTTAGAAGTAATTAAAAAATAAATTTCATATGAATGCCAAAATGCGTGTATGATACCTCAATGGATAGAAGATTCGTTGGTGAATTTATCTGTATCAACTCCGCTCAGTTATGTGCTAGGAATGGCAGGGTGTACACCTCTGCAAGGCACATAAAATTTTTCATTTGTTTGAATGTGGGCTAAGTCTATTTTCTTAAGCCCTTGACCGAGGTATGAACCTCGACCAAGGTATTTAAATACCTCAGTCGAGGTCTTAATGAAACCTCGACCGAGGGTTTGTAAAGCCCTTGATCGAGGGTTTAACAAACCCTCGATCGAGGTTTCGTTAAAACCTCGACTGAGGTATGAGCTCGATCGAGGTCCTAGTCATGTAAACTCTTTTGGAGCAAAAGCCCGGGAGTGAATTCAAACATTAATGACACTCCAACTACACACCCAACCATCTTTCCCACCCGAATTTTTGATGAAACTCTATATAAACATAATTCATACTAAGCTAACTCTATCCTTCAAAATTGCCTAATTTCTTTGAAAAAATGTTTGTTTTGCAGGTATCAATTTGGATTGTTGATCAATCACAATGGGAAGCAACCAACGTCGAACACGAAGAAATGAAAGAAATCAAAACAAAATTGAAGAGAAAAGAGAGAAAGATAAAGAAAGGAA